>PVKE010024994.1:0-23383 GCA_004027555.1 Craseonycteris thonglongyai
TATTTTACTTTTGACAGATAGAGAGAGAGACAGAGACAGCTAGAGAACCGAACTGTGGGAACTCCCCAGTTCAGCATGTGGGTCCTGCCTGGGCCGGAGCCGGGATTCGATCCTCGGTCCTCGGGGCCTCAAAGCGAGCGCTCAACCCGCTGAGCCGTCCCGGCTTTCCCGCAGGGCTCTTTTTAAGAATCTTCTTTGAGTATGGGCCCCTTAGGGTATACTATGCTTATGGACAGTGGGAAATTATGAGTCCCCTATCTTCAGTCTCCCATTCTTTTATCCCTGCCAGGTGCCCAAGGACCAAGTCCTCGACACTGTCTATCTCTTTCACATGCCCCGAAAACGAATGATTTCCCTGCGATTCCTTGCTTGGTACTTTTTGGGTGAGTTGCTCTGCCATGAAGACCCTTGTGCTCATTAAGAGCAGGGAAAAGTGTTGGAGGGGCCAAGGGGAGTAGGGAGGACCCTGAGTTAGTGATCACAATTACGAATGGATTTAATTAGCTTCAGTATCCCTTCTGTGCACCAAGTATGGTGTTTGGCTATGCTAGGTCCCAAACTATTCCACCTCTTCTTCCTCCAGACCTGAAGATTCAAGGAGAGACCCATGACAGCATTGAGGATGCCCGCACAGCCCTTCAGCTCTACCGAAAATATCTGGAGCTAAGCAAAAATGGCACTGAACCTGAGTCCTTCCACAAAGTGCTCAAGGGTCTTTACGAGAAGGGTCGAAAGATGGATTGGAAGGTGCCTGAGCCTGAGGGCCAGACAAGTCCAAAGAGTAAGGCTTGGGATGGGACAAGGGAAACTGAACTGGGTGGGTTTGTATTGCATATGTTAAGATTATACCCACCATAATAATAATGATGATAACACAGTACCACCCCTACCTTATATTGTAAAGCACTTAACAGTTTTCAAAGCACTTAATCCTCCCAACAATCAGTGAAATAGATTTTGTTACTGAAACTCTACTGGTCCTAACCTCCTCTTGCCCAAATCCAAAATGTTTGGGGCAGGTCCATGTCCTCTTTTCTTTTGAAGTTTTCCTTCATAAGAAGTATCCCAGGTGCTTTTTCTACATTCATCTTAGAGTTGGTGCTCTTGGTTTTGTCTCTGACAGATGCAGCTGTTTTTTCCTCAGTGCTGGCGCTCTGACCTCACCTTCTCCCAATGAACTACTGCCTCTCCCTTCAGTGTTCCGTGGCCCCAGAACTGGGAGATGGCTTTCCAAGTTGGCCATACCCTGTCCACTTCCAGAATTGGACCTGCTCAGGGTTTATAGATGGTGCTATTAATAGAACTGGAATGCAGCAGAATTGTTGCAAAGGGTTTAGGAGCCAGATTTCTTTTTTCATCCATTGTAAAACAGTGGGCCAGAAACTGAGTGTAGAATTGGCCCAGATGGAACATGACTGGTATTCTTAATAAATATCTTGGGTGGTTAATATCCAGGCAAAGAAGATCTTATAACCAAAACTCTCAGTTCTTAGTTGGCTAAGGACTTAAGTACTAGATAATGACTGAATAAGCAGTAGCTCAAGACTTAGCTCTAGTATCTGCTTGGATGGCAGTTAAGAGCTAACATGTAGTCTTGGTGGCACTAGCAAACCAGTGTTGCCAACGCCATCATTGTCAAAAGGGGTTTTGGGTCCTAGACAAAGCTTGGGATGCTGGCTTCACTCCTGCTAACAGCTGAGAAGCATCTTGTCTTCCATCCACTCCACTCTTCTGTCCCAAATTTTGTTTTCTTGTTATTTTTTAAAAAGTTTGTTTTAAACTATGTTTTATAAAATAAAAACAAAAATATTATCAGCTGTCATTTATCTCATTGGAGACCTGCAAGTGTGGGGTTCTCTGACTTCAGTCCTCTCCTTTGTGTTGGCTTTCTGTAACAACTGGAAGAACCTAAGGCTTTCAAATTCCCATCTAGAAATGAGGTAAAGCTCTGCAGAGTCCAAAGTTGAAGATATTGGGGGGAGAATAATTACCGTATATCTTTCCTGGACAATATTAGGTATTTGCTGTGCCTGCCTAGTACCCTCAGATCAGGTTTTTATTTGTGTGTTGGTTTTTTTTTAAGATTTATTTTATTGTTTTTGAAATAAGCGGGAGGGCTCAGAGCAGTCTCCATAGTTTTATGTCATCAGTTTTCCACATGGTTTCATTCCACACAGGTAGGGGAGCCAGGGTGGGAACTTGGGTGGGGGTGGGGTGGGGGCTCCCGCGTGGGGCCAAGGGCCTAACGGGGGGAGAGTGGCAAGTAACGGGGCCTCCCGCATGGGAAGTACACCCCAGTTCAGCATATAGGTCTACACGGGCCGGGCCGGATTCGGTTGGAGGCAGGATTCGCTACTCGAGACCGCAAAGCGAGCTTTTAACCTGCTGAGCCATCCCGGCTTCCCCCAGGTGTTTTTTTTTAAGACGTACAGTATAGTTTTCCTGTTAACTGTGAAAGCTCTGTGGGGAAGCTGACAAACTACAGATCCCATGATATCTTAAGACCCGTAGCTAGTAACAAAGTATCTTGTGCGGTGGTGCTTCCTGGGGGATGTAGTTTCATAGGTATTGAAAGTAGGCCTCCTTACTGGCTAGGAGCACGCCTTTCTTTTTCAAGGTCCTGGCACACCTAGACACACACACACATGCACACGCGCTCACCGGACCGACTCCATACACCATGCCAGCACCTGTCCTTGAAGCCCCTCCTATTCTTCGGAAGACCCTTGGTGGTCACGTGGAGCTGCACGCCACGAAATCTGGGTCCTGCGAGCCACCAGGGTCCTAGCTGCGGACTAGCCGCTCCAAAGCTGCCTGTTCGCGCGAGAGTTTAGAGGGGGTAGATTTGGGGTCTCCCTGGTGTGGTGCATGCACTGCAGCGCACTGGGACCCTGCTCAGGCGCCCACTTAGGGTGTGGGGAACTGAGTCAGGCAGTCGCCGGGGCACTCCGTGTCTGAAAAGTGCTGGAACGCTCTGGAGAAGACTGGGCAGCCCCACTCCCCCGCAGCCAGGTGCTGGGGTCCAGAGCTAAAGTAAGAGTCCGACCGTCTTCCGGCGCCTGGGCCACGGCGGCGGCCCTGGGAGCAGAGGTGGGACGGATGCGAGTGGTGCTGAGGGTTGGGGATGGACTGGCGCGAAGGCAATGGCCGGGTCCTTAGAAAGGGAGCTAATGAAATCCGCAGCGTAAATAGCCTATAGGCTGGAGGTGGGGATGCAGTCATCTTCGGTGCTGGGTCCAAATAGGCCCTAGTTATTGAGTGTGCCCCTCGTGGGCCAGCCACCTCGCTGTCTCCAGGCCTGAATAAGCCGATCTTGCCGGCAACTCATCTATACCTTCCATCCTTGTTTAATCACCAACCTCCGTCCCGTACTTGCCACATAGCCCCATGAGCCCTAGACAGCCGACGCTAAAATGCCAACATCTCACCTTTCAAAATAGTGTCTGGGGCTGAGCCCCAAGTATTGAGCTCGCGTTCTCTCCCACCGTCCGGGGGAATCCGGGTCCTCAAGCGCCAGAACAGAGGAGTCCCTTTGTGCCTCAGCCATTTCCTGGAAAGTAGAATCAGAGTCACGCTGAGGTCTTTGATAGGCTGACCGGCAGACGTACCTTTCTAACTGGGACGGAAAACAACAGTACTGTCCCGTTTCCAATGGTATGTCTGGTCAGCCGAGTCTTACTGGGCTACATTCAAGGTGTCAGTAGGCTAACCATGTGTACCATCGGCAACGGGACTGTACCGTTGTTTTCTGTCCCATTTAGAAAGGTACGCCTGGTCAGCCTATCTTTGTAGGCCTTGGGATCAGGGTTGAGTGGAGGTAATGGAGGCGGCTCCTCATACTTATGCTTTATTCCAATCCAAACCCAGGTGGAGCAACCCCATTACGTTAAAAATGAAAGGCTGGGGTTGGCTGGCTCTGCTTCTGGGGGCCCTGCTGGGAAGTGCCTGGGCTCGGAAGAGCCAGGATCTACACTGTGGAGGTAAAGAAACAGAGAAGTGGGAGGAAGGAGGGCGGGGAAGACAGCCTTTGGAGGACATGAGATCCAAAGCCTGGATAAGAATGAATGGAAATCCCTGGGTTGATTACTTTCTCCTCCTTCCTCCTCTCCTATCATCTCTACCCCTGCACCAGCTTGCAGGGCTCTAGTGGATGAACTAGAGTGGGAAATTGCCCAGGTGGATCCCAAGAAGACCATTCAGATGGGCTCTTTCCGAATCAATCCAGATGGCAGCCAGTCAGTGGTGGAGGTAACTGTTACTGTTTCTCCAAATAAAGTAGCTCAGCCCGACTTTGAGAATTCAGCTCATTAATAAGGAGCTTGGTTTAATAGAAATGAAGAAAACATTGACCCAGAGAGAGATTTAAAAGATAGGATTGTCTCATTTGGAAGAGATTGGAGGCTTATACCCTATGCACTTAGTTCCTGGCTCCAAACCTTGATACTTTGTTTCTGCTGTAGAAGTTGTTAGCAGACAGGGAACGCCCCTTCTCTATATCATTAATCCATGTGACCCATGTTTTCACTATGGCAATATGGTATACACACAAACATTCATTCAAAAAAGAAATAAGGTCTTATCCTTGTATTTAGAAAATTTATTTTAGTTGAAAATAGGATAATAAAATATGTTAAGGTTGTAACACTTGTGAAAAGATCTAATAGTCATGTTCAAAGCCTATAGACTATTAATACCTTTCTAATACTCCTATTGAGGGCAGGTTTTAGTCTCAATACAAAAAATAAATAAAAGCATACCACACATCCATAAGAATTAAGGGAATTCAAAGGAAAAGAACACATAATTTTTTTTTAAAGATTTACTGGTTTTGATAGAGAGATACAGAGACAGAGAGAAGGGGGAGGGCCCAGAACAGTCTCCATAGTTGCACATCATCGGTTTTTCCACATAGTTTCATTCCACATGTGGGTTTGGGGCTGCACCCCGGTGAGAACCGAACTGAGGGCATTCCCCAATTCAGCATATAGGGTCGCACGGGCCAGGGCTGGGATTTGATCCTCGGTCCCCAGGGCTGCAAAGTGAGCACTTAACCCACTGAGCCATCCCGGCTTCCCCAGAACACACAATTGACTAGGGTTATCAAAGAGGTCTCAGTTTATAATTTGGACCTAATTGCACCTGTTTTGTTAGGATTGTATACTAAGATAAAGTAAGACCATATCTTTGGAGGCACTTTGGGTTTACACAAATAAACCATACTGTTTTTTCTTTTTTAAATTTTTATTATTATTTTTTTAAAGACTTATTTTTATTGTTTTTGACAGAGAGGGAGAGATACAGAGACAGAGAGAAGGGGGAGGGCCCAGAACAGTCTCCATAGTTGCACATCATTGGTTTTTCCATGTAGTTTCATTCCACAGGTAGGCGAGGGGCTGCACAGAGCAGGAAATGGGCCAGGGTCTTACCCCAGTGAGAACCGAACTGGGGTCACTCCCCCGTTCAGCATATGGGTCCTCATGGGCCAAGGCTGGGATTCGATCTTTGGTCCCTGGGGCTGCAAAGTGAGTGCTTAACCCACTGAGCCTTCCCAGCTTCCCCCATACTGTTTTTAAATAGAGAAGTCTTTTAGAGTAGGTTGGTTGAGCTAGATTTGGAAGGAAAAGTAAGGATGTAAATTACTGATGCACAGACGTAAAAGAGTGATCCAAGGCTGAGGACATTTCTAGGTGCCTTATGCTCGCTCAGAGGCCCACCTCACAGAACTACTAGAGGAGGTATGTGACCGGATGAAGGAGTATGGGGAACAGATTGATCCTTCCACCCACCGTAAGAACTATATACGTGTGGTGAGCCGAAATGGAGAATCCAGTGAATTGGACCTACAGGGCATCCGAATTGATTCAGACATCAGTGGCACCCTCAAGTTTGCGGTGAGCTATGGGAGTGGGTAGCTGGTTCTCAGAAACTAGGGGAGTTACTGGAGAACTCAAGTGGAAAGTTGGGTTAATATCCTTTTCCTCTATGGAGGTAGAAGCAAAAGGCCTCTTCTTTTTTTTTTTTTAAGATTTATTGTTTTGACAGAGAGAGGGGGGAGGGCCTAGAGTCTCCATAGTTGTACTTCATCAGTTTTCAACACAATTTCATTCCACACAGGTGGGTGGAGGCTGTACAGGGCAGGAACCAGGCCAGGGCCTCCCACATGGAAGGCACGCCCCCGTGAGCTGGGGACCGAACCTGGGGCCTCCCACATGGGAAGCACACCCCAGTTCAGCATATGGGTCCGCATGGGCTGGGGCCAAGACTGGGATTCGATCTTCGGACCCCAGGGCTGCAAGGCGTGTGCTCAACCCACTGAGCCATCCTGGCATCCCCAAGAGGCCTCTTGCTGTCCTTTCTCACTTATTTCTCCCTTGGGTTGGCAGTGCGAGAGCATTGTGGAAGAATATGAGGATGAACTCATTGAATTCTTTTCCCGAGAGGCTGACAATGTTAAAGACAAACTTTGTAGTAAGCGAACAGGTAAGCTGCTTCCACTTTCCTTCCAGTCCTCACAGCCCTGGTACATTCCCTAGCGTGCCCCCTCCCAACCAGTCCTCTGATATTAGCTCAAGAGTTGGCTTTCATTACCCATGGCTTAGGAACTTGTGTTGCTCCTCTCCATTCTCTTCCTGACAGCTTTCAGATTTTGTGGCTCCCTTACCTGAGGTACTGATGAGAGGATAATGGGAATATTTGGTTATTTAAAAGCATGTGATCTGAAAAATGGTGGATGGTATGTGTATCAGGTTGATTTGGGGTATTTTCTTGATGTGGCATATATCAGTAAGAGAGTGGCATTTTCCTTCAAACTATTATGTGCTGTTTGCAGATCTATGTGACCATGCCCTGCACATATCGCATGATGAGCTATGAACCTTTGGAGCAGCCCAGACTGACAGGCTTGATGGATCACTCCCAGGAGGGGAAGAGGGTGGCAATGCCTTTTATATTATGTTTTTACTGAAATGAACTGAAAAACTATGAAACCACAAGTACGAACTGTGTTGTCTTTTCATGCCCAGAATTGGCCCTTACATTAGGCTTAAAGATAGGGGATTCCAGACAGGGAAGAAAAAAAAAGGAAGGGAAGGGAGAGCTTTGGGAGTGGTCTGGCATGAAGATAGGAGGAGCCTGAAGCTTTCATTCTTTTGCCATCTGAGATTCCTACTGCACTCACAAATTACATAAACATTTATTCAGTGCCTTCTCAGTAGTGTGTTTCAGGTTTAATTGTGAAGAGAAGGACCCCTTTATGTATAAGCAAGAGATCATAAGTAAGTGCATGGTAGTATGGGATTCTAGAAGTTACTTGTATCCATACTGATGAAACATAAAATAAGACCGAACTTGGTCTCAAAGGAAATACGGGGCATTCATAATTCTTCCCTCCCTGTCCTTTCAGTTGGAGGGATCAGCAAGAACACACAAGAAAGGGGAAGTAGATGTGATCAACTTAGCTGAAAAGTAAGGGCTTTATCACCTAGGGAAAAATTAGGTAAGGAATGTTATTTAATGAAAGGCATTGTCTGATGGCCTAAGCTTTTAATTTTGAGGCCCATAGCAACACTAAAGTATACCTTGTTCATCTCTATCACTAGCAATTGTCAATCTATACTATAAGTCTGTTCCCCACTTTTTATATGTAAAGATGCCATACTGGAGCATGGGGATGAAAACATAAAGCATACTTTCTTTGAGGAACATTTAAAACACCCTGGTCCTGAGGTGTGGCTATCTCAGAGTTTGGAATGGAAAATTTCTGTCCCAAGAATGTTTTAGGAAGAGAACACCTGAATAAACATTTCAAAGACTTTTTAAACTAAGCATTTTAGAATCTAAAGGGAATTTGGAAACCATACAGTGGTTTTTCAACCACCAACCAGAACAAGTTGGCCAGAAATTTTCTGCCGGTCCATGATTCCTGGTGGACCATACCCAGTCCATGGACAGGCAGTTGAAAACCACTGTTACGTGGTTTTTATTTCTGCCTTAGCAGTCCCCAAAACAATTTTCCTATTTCCACCAGTCCCCAGATGTAAAAAGGTTGAAAACCACTGATTTATATCGTATTTTCTTTTTTTGTTGTTAAATTTATTGGGGTGACATTAATTGATATCAATTACATTGTTTCCAGGTGTACAATTCTACATTACATTGTTTATACATCGCATTATGTGCTCACCACCCAGAATCAGCTCACTTTCCATCACTGTATGTTTGATTTCACATTTTCATAGAAAGCTTTTACTGATGCCCATGGTAACTGGTAATGGAAAGAATAAATATTTTGAAGCCAATAATTCTGTTTCTTACAAATGTGACCTTGGGCAAGCTATTTCTTTGAGCCTTACTTTCTTCATCTGTAGAATGACATTAAGAGAAACACCCTGAAAAGAATTTTCTTTACACTAGAGCAGTGGTTTTCAACTACCAGTTTACAGACTAGATCCGATCAGCCAGCAATCACAGAGTGGCAGGAAATTTCTAGCAGACCACATCCAGTCCATGGACTGGTGATTGAAAACCACTGACTAGTTCACCTCTGCCCATTTTACATATGAAGAAAATGAGGCCCAAAGAAACCACAAGTTCTGAAGTTCTGCATTTTTGTAGCAAAGCGAAATATAATGTACCCAAGAGTCAATCTGATCTGATACATCTGTGAACTACCTTGTTTTAAGTCTTTTCCTTTTATTATCTGTACACAATGAATGTATTCAACAAAGCCTTTTTATACCACAAATCCTTATGAAATCCAGCATATGAAGTACCTCAGAGCAAGTATCCTCATATTAAACTAAACTCCGGGTCTAGTGTTAATTTCTTCTCTCATCAGCCATAAGAAATGCAATATCCTATCAAATCAATTTTTTAGAGCAGCTGTTAACATTTTTGTTTTCTGTGATTCATATGAATGATGTTCACATGCTTCATACTCCTGTGAGTATATCCAAGATTCTGCTTGCTTGATTACTAAACACTTACTCTTCCATCAGAAAGCGTATCAGAAGTTGAGAGTACTCATATAGGAAACTTGAAACTTAAAAAAAAAGTTTTTAAAGATTTATTTTATTGTTTTTGACACAGACATTCAGAGAGAGACCAAGAGAGAAGGGGGAGGGCCCAGAGCAGTCTCCATAGTTGTGCATCATTAGTTTTCGACATGGTTTCGTTCCACACAGGTAGGCGAGGGGGAGAAGGGGGGCAGACCCAGAGCAGTCTCCATAGTTGTACATCATTAGTTGTGACATGGTTTCATTCCACACAGGTGGATGTGGGGCCGCACAGGGCAGGAACCTTTGCCACCAAGCCATCCTGGTGGTTACCATTTGCACCACAGTTGCATTGGCTGGGGCTGGGAATCGAGCCCTGGACGTTGTGATTGCAAAGCAACTGCTGAGCTATCCTGGCATCCCCTCAAAAATACTGTTTTTGATCCATGGTTGATTGCATCAGTGAATGCAAAACCTAGGCTAGGGATACAAATTACCAACTGTATATTTAATTGCAAAAAAACCCACACAGAGGTAGACCCACACAATTCAAAATTGTGTTCGAGGGTCAAGTGCATATGTTGAAAACTCATATAACAGGCACATAGACATTCTGACTTGATCTTTACAACTCTTAAGAAATAGATATAGGGTGCTGGGATAGCTCAGCAATTGAGCTCTTGCCTCATAATCAAGAGGTCCAGGGTTCAATTCCCAGCCCTGGCCTGTGTAAATTGCAGTATAACTGGTAATCACCAGAATAGACAGGTGGAGAAGGTTCTCCTCTCTGATTCAGGAGGCCCCCATTTGGTTACTGCCCTGCAGGGCCCCACATCCACCTGTGTGGAGTAAAACCATGTCACAACTAACGATGTGCAACTATGGAGACTGCTCTGGGCCTTCCTCCTCTCTCTCACTTTTTCTCAATAAAATAAAAAATATATATATATATATTTTTTTAAGTAATAGCAGTTACTCCCATTTTACAGATGAAGGAACTAAGCTCAAAGAGGTTGTGCCTTGCTAGTCAGTGGGGAAAGCCCAGACTTCAACTTTAGTGATCACCTTATCTTTAGGTCATTGGTCTTTTTGCTATACCTAGCTCTATAATGGCATCTCCACTTAGTTCCCAGTGGTTGTGAAAAGTAGTATTTTTATTTGTTTGAAAACTTATCTCCAAGTGTGAATGCATGCTCTCTGATTCTAATAATATACACTGGAAAAGCACTATATCCTCTTTTCAGCTATTTTCCCCAACCCGTTTATTCTGTGTAAGAAGCCTGTTCTACTCTGCTGGTCATTTTAGATTCTAAATGTTTGTCTCTCTTACTTTTATGTATTCTGGGAAGGTCACCATTTATCATGTGTTTCAGGTATGAGTATACAAAGATTTTACAGATGAGTAAGACTATATAGTTCCTTATTTTTTTTAATATTTTTAAATATAGCAACACATTGAGCTGATATGCCTAGGAGATCATTAACAATAACTCAAAAGTCCCTTCCTGAGCTACATCTGATAATTCAGTTATCACCATATAAACCAGCAGTATCTGATCTTTTGTTGGCTTCCCTGGGCCACAATGGAATAATAATTGTCTTGGGCTACACATAAAATACATTAACCCTAACAATAGCTGATGGGCTAAAAAAAAAAGTTTTGTCATAATGTTTTAAGAATGTGTGTTGGGCCACATTCAAAGCTGTCCTGGGTGGCAGGTTGGACATGCCTGATATAAACAATATGGCTTAGGGAGGCCAGGACAGTTCAGCAGGTTGAGTCCTCGCCTGGCAACCATGAGACCTGAGAGTTGAATCTGACCCCAGCCTGTGCAAACACATATGCTGAACTGTGGCACACAACTGATAATCACCAGGATGGTGGTGAAAGCTCTTGCCTCCTATGTGGAGGACCCCAGTTTGGTTCCCACCCCACACAGCCCCACATCCACCTGTGTGTCATTCACAATTAATGATACACCATTATGTAGACTGCTCTGGGCCCTCCCCCCACTTCCTCACCTTCTCTCAAACAATAAAATTTTTAAAAAGAGAACAATATGGCTTAATAGTTAAACTACAGCTTCTGGAGTAACGAACCTAAGTCTGAATTCTAGCAGTGCCAATTACAAGCAATGACTCAGAACAGGATACTTTATCTACACCTTGGTTTCCTCCTCTGTAGAGGTATTAATATTACCTACATCACCTAGAGTTGTTAGGATTCATGAAGATAATGCATGTACTGCAGTTAAAGACTTTTTATTTTATTGTTTTTGACAGAGACAGAGAGAAGTGGGAGGGCCCAGAGCAGTCACCATAGTTGTACATCATCAGTTTTCGACATGGTTTCATTCCACACAGGTGGGCAGGGGCTACACAGGGTGGAAACTGGAGTGTGGGGCGGGGGATCCTCCCACATGGGAAGCATGCCCCCTGGAGCCAGGGGCCAAACTGGGGGCCTCCCACATGGGAAGCACACCCCAGTTCATTATATGGGGCTGCATGGGCTGAGGCTGGGACTCGATCTTCAGACCCCAGGGCTGCAAGTGAGCACTTAACCCAGTGAGCCACCCCAGCTTCCCCCATGTACTACTACTTTTAGATAGTATGTAGAAAAAGTAAGTATTCAATAAATTTTAGCTATTATCCCTTAAATACAGGAGTTTGGTTTACTAATATACATAGATGGTTTAAGAGTTTAAGTTTAGGTTGCATTCTCCGACTTACCCTTGGCCACCAGAGGGCACCATGCCTTTGTCCATTTTAGAGAGGTCCTCCCAAGGTCAAGATGGCCTCAGTGTTCAACCTTCTCTCCCTTGCCCCTTCCAATTCTCAGACACTTAGCTGTATTTGGGCCTACAGCTCACTTGGCTGTTTTATACATACAATTTCTCCCTAAATTTTCTTCCCACCCCCCAGGTCCCATCTACGTTCAGAAAAATGCTCTAAACCAGCTTCTGGGAGATATCGTTTAGTCTTTCTGCTCCCTAAGCTTTCTCATTGGCCTTATAGCAGTGGATGTCAAGTCTGAACAACTTCAAAACAAGTCCATATAGTCCTCATGACATTAGGCTCCACGACACTGTGTCAAGGGGCTTAGAGCATTACTGTTCCTCACACCCCCTCCAGTCACTAGAAGTGCCCAAATATGTTACCCTTATGGCTGCTCAATGATTATCCCTTTGGTATCCTCACCCTGAGAATGCTTCCTGCCTCTTGGGGCACTAGAGTTCAATCCTCTATAGTCTGTTGGCTAGTCTCAGTGGATAATTAACTAGAGAGAAGAAACCAGGTCAGACTATTCTAGGGTTACAGGAAATCCTCTGTGAGATGCTAAATTAGGATCAAATATTGATTAGTGGAGCTTTGAAGTCACCGATGAGGTAGCTGAGGTCACTGCTTCTCTGGGGGCATTGCTTGGCTTCTCTTTATGAAGTTCTTTCCTAAAACCTACCTACTTGACCCTCAGCCCAGGTATGAATCTGGATACAAGGAAACTTGACAAGAGAAAATAGTGGTTTTCTGCCTCTTTTTCCAAGTCCAAGCTATAAACTAGGTCTTTATAAACTAGACCTATCTAAATCGGCTTTAGATGGTACTGAGAACTCTGAAACTTGTTACTGCTATGTGAGGAGATAAGAGGACTGTTTACTTGTGGCTTGGGTTTGTAGATAATATGCCCTGGTCCTTGAGTCAGTTCCCTTCTGCCCTTGAGTCAATGACAGTGATAGGGTTAGGGAGGTGGAAAGGTCCTGAGGT
Source organism: Craseonycteris thonglongyai (assembly GCA_004027555.1). Classification (NCBI taxonomy): domain Eukaryota; kingdom Metazoa; phylum Chordata; class Mammalia; order Chiroptera; family Craseonycteridae; genus Craseonycteris; species Craseonycteris thonglongyai. The sequence goes on from PVKE010024994.1 coordinate 12,756, forward strand.
CTTGTCTGCCCAGAGGAGTTAGTCAAGAGTAGTGTGGAAGATCTTGGGTGCCATGGTTCATTTAATGGCCTCTGGGGAGCCCAAGATAAGACTGCATAAAAGATAGCCAAATAGGAGAAAGAGTCCAAAGGCCCTGTGGGAGTGATATGAAAAAAAAAGTGCTTGATTTTGGAGGATTTGGTCTGCAGCACCTGATTTTAGGGCTAGATGTGGGTTGGGCTGGCTGGCTGGCTGGGGTTACGTTACTGGAGCAGAGGTGAGACTAATGCACAGGATGCAGAGGCTCTGGCCTGTGCTGGAAGCCTCCATATTAAGAGAGCGTTTGTAAGACATGGCTTTCCAGGCACTAGATGCAGAACAGACAGCTCACAACAATATTCATGCTTTGCTTTCCTTCTCCACATACTGGGGTCTGTTAGAATCTACAATAGCATGGCCTCTTCTTAACTCAAGTGATCTCCGCCAAACTCTGGCATCACATTTGTCTGATGTCACCTTTATGGCCATTAAGTCATTGACCAAAGACATTCAAGAAAGCATGCCAACCGGGTAGGAGGACCGGGTAATGATCAGTTGCCGGTTGGCTTCGAGGACCTTCAAAGGTCTATGTCCTTGAGGCTTTTTTGCAAATACCTCAGAACTAACCCCAAATGTATTAAGGGTAAGGAAAAAGCCTAAGAAAGTTAACTGAGTTCTCAGGCAATTACTTAGCCACCTACACGCTCCTTCTCCCGCCCCCTCACGGCCGGATCCACTCTGAATTAGCTAAACCGGCAGTCCAATCCTCCCAGCCACAACTGCTGTCAACGGCTCAAGTCCCGCCCCTCCTCCACTCTGAGCCAATGGCCGAGCCCAGGGCGAGTTCCCTGAGAGGGGCGAAAGCAGGTTCCGGGCAGTAGGCGGGGCCTTGCTGAGGACCCTGGGCTGGGTACTGCCGCCGGTTCGTCTACCGTTTTCCTCAGCCGCCTCCTTTCAACCTTGTCCACCCGTCGGTACGGCCTCTGGTGCAGCGGCGGAGGCTCGCGTTCCTGCCGCAGCTCTCTCCCCTCCCCTCCCCTCCAGATCCCCGAGTTCGCCCGCTATGGCTTTACTCACTGCCGCCGCCCGGCTCTTAGGAGCCAAGGTGAGCAACTGAAGGAGGGAGCGCGCCGTTCCAGGGTGGGGCTGAGGCGACGGCGGGGCCTTCTAGCGCCGGGGTCTCCCTCCCTTCCCTATACGCACCCCAGAGCGCCTTAAAGGGCCCCTGCCCTTGGCTGGCCGCCAACCTTGCATGGAGCTCCCAGGGCCATGTGCTTCGCTGGCCTCCCCGCTACTGGGGGGTGGGGGGGTAGTGAGCGCTACCTGTCCTCGGCGTGCGATACTGGGTGGGTGGGGAGCCCGGACCCTACTGTCACCCTGCATGTTTAGGGTGGAAGAAGGTGATGAGTGGCCCTGGAAAAAGGACCCGCCAGTGTAAAGCATAGGTGTGTTCCATCGGAGTTAGAGAAAGAGCTTGTTTGGAGGAGGGGGTGGGGGTGAGGATTGGCAGTATGAACAGATGTGCTCACTCTACCTGAACCGGAGCTAGAGCGGTGGTTAATTTCCGCTTGTTTTGCAGGGAGGGTCTTGTCAGTTCCTGAACTGCCTGGTTCTATTTCTCAAACTCAATTATAGAAGTCTTTAGTGACCAAACCATAGCAGTTCCTGCTAGAGGAGTGAGACTTGGGTCCTCCTTGTCTTTTATGTAGGGTTGGGTGGGGAGGAGCACTCCTTTAAAACTTGCTTATTGTCTCTCCAAACTGCAGGCTATTAAGTGAAGATACTGGGCAGGAAATAGTGATACCAAGATCACAGACCAATCCTACTACTTAGTCCACTCAGGTTTTGCTGTTGCTAAGCCTGTTCTACCCAGGAAAGATTTCTGCTCATTCTTTGGGACCCTTACTTGATTTTTGTTGCCTTTTGGTCCATAGGAGTATTGTAGGTATTAGTGTTTTCAATTTCATACTGCCAGTACTTGTGTCTCTGTATAACTGACAGCCCTTTAACCAGAGAAACTGCTGTACTGAGGGAGTCCCAGCCCTGTAATCCAAGCACGGACAGCCCCAAAAGTGATCTTGACTCCTGCAAAGAACTTAACTGCTTTTCTGCAGATGGAATAAAGCTGCCAGCACTTGAAGGAAAGAAAGTCTTAGAATAGTTTTGGCTTGCATGATTGTCAGATAAGGCGAAACCTGTAGGATTTATGTTAGGTGGAGACTGCTCATTTGAGAGATATTTGTCTTACTTGACTGTTGTTTCTCCTGCTGCCAGGGAACAGGGTAAGTAATCCTCTTGGGAAATGAAGCAAGTTCTAGATAGTGTTTTGGCAGAAGAGGGGACAGATACCATAATTAACTCACTGCAGAGCTGCTAACCCAGACCAGGTAGACTTAACTTTGCAGTGGATTTGAAAAAGGCTTTAGAATTTACCTTTAGAATTTATTTTGTCTCTTAAGCCTCTAGGGGAGCTCAGAAAGCTTTTGGGGTGACAGGGCTACATAATTGTATCATTTCTATTTTGTTTACTTTTCTGTGAAAGATAGACCTGCGGATCCCAGAAACCTGTAAATTGGAAGCCATTACATGGCTTTTGACCCTTAAAAAACTAGCAAAGCCCAACATACTCAGGACTGGAAATTTCCTGAGTTCTAAGCAGAATGACCAGGATACCAAAAAGCCTTTCAATTTGTCAGAATTGCTGGCACTTGCCAGAGTTCTCCAGACTATCCTGCAGCTTAATTGGCACTTGATTTTACTTTTGCTATTAAGGTAAGCTTTCAGAGGCAAAAATAATTTTCTGACCTGGGAGAACTGACCCCTTACACTTTGATTCTCAAGGTCAGGTGTAGTTTCAGTTTTCCAAGTTAGTTTGTTTTTTTTTTTAACTGCTAGGAGACACCCATGTTAGTCATTTTATTGTTTCACCCTACTCACAGTCTAGTAATTTAATGAATACCTGAAGTGGAGAGAGAGAGACTTAATTCAGAGCCTTCAGGTTATTTGTCTTATTTACCCAAATTAGTTCATACTAAGCAGTTGTTATATTATTAGCTGTTGGTGGCTTAGGTATGTGATATAAATACTGTCTTTTCACAGGTGACCGGGGTTTGGATTTGGGCTGGGAATTGGAGTAGGGCCATCAATTCACTTGTGGACTCTTAAAGCCAATGTGACTTAACCAGCCCTGCTTACTTCCTTCACCATTGAGAATTGCTCCTCCATGCTAGTTTGAAAACTTTAAATCAATCCAAAAGTATTTCTAGATTATTTTTAGATTTTTTCAAGACGTTTAATACCCATGATACTTTTACTGCAGACCTGTACCACTGCACAACATCTTTATAAATTTTAATCTGAAACTGGGTTGAGCCAAACCAAGTTAGTTTTGTCCTTTGAAATGTTACTTAGGCTTTATGCCTTTTAAGAGCAAGTGCTCAAATCTCAATGCTTTCACTTTATCAGCCTACCCAATGGCAATTCCTTGACACTAGGTGGGCCAAAGATGAAAAATGGAGAGTAAAGCCTCGTGCTAGTAGGATGAGTGCATCTCTTCTTCCTAATGACCTTTAGATTATTAGCAGGTGAATGCATGGGTTTGGTGAGGCAGCAAGGTGAAGTAGATAATCAGAGAAGGGAAGGCTGGCATTCGTGGCTCTTCCAATTCCTGGCAAATCCAAGTGGGCAGAAGGCAGAAAACCAAACTTGGTGGATCTTTCTAAAGCCTCACATGGGATATCAGGATAGCTCAGCAGGTTGAGCACTTGCCTCACACCCACAAGGTCCAGGAACGAATCCCTGCCCTGGCCCATGCAAACCCATGTGCTGAACTGCGATGCAACTGTAACCACCGGGATGGTGGCTTAGGTTCTCCCCTCCCATATGGGAGACCCCCAGCTTGGTTCCCTTCCTGTGCGGCCCCACATCCACCTGTGTCAAATGAAACCATGTCACAACTAATGATGTACAACTGTGGAAACTGCTCTGTGCCCTCCCCTTTCCCCCACCTCTCCTAAACAAAATAAATCTTTAAAAATATAAAGCCACACAGTAATTCCTTTTGCTGTTTCACTGCTTTATTTGATAAAGTTGAGTTGGATGTGAAATTTAAAACGGTAGTGAGGCAACTTTAGCAATAGATTTTTCTTAGGATCTGTCTTTCAGTTCTTCCCTAAATTGAGAAATTCCTTAGATTCTTGTATTTCTCTTAATATTGCTATCACTTTAAAAGATTTGTAAGTTAACAGTAGGTATGATCACCTGGGATTCTTGTTCAGATTGTACATTCATGAATCCTACAGATTCTGATTTAGCAAAGGTGGGATGGGATCTGGAAACTTGTATTTTGTTCAAGTACCTCAGTTGACTGACAATGCTTGGTCCTTTTCTTTTGAGCCAATAAAGCCACATGTAGGCCTTTTTGCTTGCAACTTTATTTGAATGTATATATGAAATTTTGAGTGGGTATTTTTTCCTCCAGAATTAGTGATTATTTTTAAAATTGACTTCAAAGTGACTGTTCTAAGCAGTAGTCTGTTGTAAGCTCTTTTCTCTGGGTTTGTCTTTCTAGTTTTTTTTAAACACCTTAGGAAAAGTTTCTTATAAATCTCTTTAGCAAAGTGGGAGCTAAAACTTGTAAGAACTCTTATTAGAAGTAAAGGAATAGGGGAAGCCTGGATGGCTCAGTGGGTTAGGCTCTCACTTTGCAGCGCCGGGGACTGAATCCCGGCCCCGGCCCGTGCGGAACCATATGCTGAACTGGGAGCTCCCCTAGTTCAGTTCTCTCTCTGTCTCTGTATCTCTCCCTCTCTCCTCTGTCTAAATAAATAAATAAATAAATATTTTTAAAAAAAGAAGTAAAGGAATAGTTTCTAATTTTTTTAGGGTGCTTATTTTTTTTAATTTTTTTACTTTATTAGGGTGAGTGTCTAATTCTTGAGAAAGTAGTAAGGTGACAGATCCTGTATACTTCATTCATAATAACTAGATTTTCAGCAAATATTTGACTAAGGATTTTCTTTAGCTCCTTAAGAAAATGAGGACTCTTGCCTCTTTTCAGAAGCTGAATTGGTGTCTTTTGTGGTCTTCCTTGCTGAATGGTCAGCAGACCTTTAGGGAAGAATCTGTTAGACAATGACAGGTGGGATTATTAAGGAAATTTCCTGTATGAAAGGGGTCACACTATGAAATCTGATTACTCTTCTCAGGCTATTAAGTGGCCTGACAGAGTAGTGCAGACTGACTTCCAATATTACCATTGTGAAAGACAGATGTTAAATGGCTTTAGTTCTCTGACCTGGTTCTGGGGAGAGAGGAGCCTTTGTCCTTTGTGTGTTCTTTTTCCCTTAATGCAAGTTGTTTCTTCTGCATTGGAAGCCTTTGTAGCACAAAATTTTTCCAGCAGTTATTAGTGCATTATGTTTGCTACATCAGCTAAGCCAGTTCTGCTGGCTTGGCAGGCTCTGATCTTTTATTGATGAAGGACAGGAGCTCTATTAAAATCAGGAGCATCTTTCTCAGGCTTTTAATGTTGGAGTTCCTGGATATGTGATAGCACATGTTTTGAATGTGTCTGGGGTGGAGAAACAGAAAAGCTGGCCTTTTCCTTGTAGAGTCAGTGTTCTAGATGTGGACCAATGATGACAATAGGCTAAGAAGAGTAAGAGGTAAATAACCACATCATTGAATAAATAGGTGCTTATCCAAGTTGGATTCTGTAATTACCATACTTTGGGGGAGAAGGAAGTAGTTTTTAATTGTTTTGGTAAGTGATTTGGCCAATACCGTACTATTAGTCCATTTCCTCTCTTGGTTCTTTAAGGTAGTTCTTTTAATTATATTTTTCAATGCCTAGCACATTGAGAGCTACAGCCCACTTATGTCAGTAATAGCAAACTCCCTAGAAGAGCTCTTGCAAGGGTGGCTGCAGGTTTGAAAAAGTGTTAGTGGTTATGATACCCCCACTTCCATTCTGGAGAGAATCCTGGTTGTCAGACATTGTGAGTCAGGTCCTATCTTTAGAAGCCGCTCTCTCCCATTTCCCCATGATGAAACTGACCTATTGAGTGAGGTGACTGATTGACCTGACAGCTGCTGTTCCAATAGAGTAACTCTATGCCCGGCTTGCAACCAGAAGTTAAAAGCCCAGTTGCCACACCTCCAAAATTGGGGGAGGAGCTGGGAGGTAAAAGGGATGACTCAAGTAATCTGCCTGTCCCATCAGTGACTGTAGTCTGAATGTACTGTACAAAACTATTCAGCAGCTTTCTTTGGCAGTCTAGATGAAATGAGATGTGTAGCCTTGGGTCCATCATCTCCTGTCTAAGAGTCATTTGCTCTGCTGGTGAAGATCACTGTTAAATTTGTTTTCTCTTTCAGACTCCTTCCCTTTTGGTCAGGCCCTCAAAAAGAAAATTGGTGCTTTGTTTCCTATGCTACAGCTTAAGGGGATTATCCATTCTTCCCGTCATCCCTTCTTCAGGCTTGTCTTCCTCTTTCCTGGAATCTAAGTCCAAGAAAGAGTTGTGACACTTAGGGTGGTAGGTAATAGGCCAACACAGTTCAAAGAAACATACTTATTGAATTCAGCTATGCAGCAGACACTGTTCTAGATGCTTTCATGCAAATTATTTTTTACAGTCTACTTGTCTATACTGAATTTGGCTTATTATTTATTACTGGTTTAGAGTTGTGAAAACAGAAACTTAGAAATGTAGGGGCGGGAAAGCCGGGATGGCTCAGCGGGTTAAGTGCTCGCTTTGAAGCCCCAAGGACCGAGGATCAAATCCTGGCTCCGGCCCAGGTGGACCCACATGCTGAACTGGGGTGTGCTTCCCGAATGCCGTGAGGCCCCCAGTTCAGTTTAAAAAAAAAGTGTAGGGGCTCAGGGGATGCCAGGACAGCCCAGCGGTTTTGTTTTTTGTTTTTTAAATGTTAGCATGTCAACGTTTTTGTTTTTATTTTTATTTATTTATTTTTGACAGAGAACTGAACTGGGGGAGCTCCCCAGCTCTGCACATGGGTCCGCACGGGCCAGGGCCGGGACCAGATCCCCAGTCCCTGGTGCTGCAAAGCGAGCGTTCAACCCACTGAGCCATCCCGGCCTCCCCAGCCCAGCGCTTTTGAAACAGGAAAATTGATGTGTGTGTCTGGGCCGTCAGAGGTTCTTTGTCTCACAAGCTCAAAGAATGAGCTCCACAGGAATGACTCCACAGGAAAGGTTAAGCAGAAGTTTATTGGAGAAAAAGGAAAACTCTTGAAACTAGAGGGGACACCCAAAAGTGGAATGCCTGCTGGAAGAAGGAAAGCTCTCAAAAACAAGGGGACATCTGAAAATGTAATGCCCGTATTAAGACTTATTATAAGCTACTGTTTTTATACGTTTTCTTGCATCTAAGGCTTTTGTTCTTATCTTTGGGTTAACATGCCTGGATAATTGAGTTTAGGGAGTTTTGAAATAAACAGGAAGTCCGTCATTCTTTTTTTTTTTTAATATTTTTATTTATTTATTTTTGACAGAGAGAGATGCAGAGACAGAGACAGAGAGAGAACTGAACTGGGGGAGCTCCCCAGTTCAGCATATGGTTCCACACGGGCCGGGGCCGGGATTCGATCCTCGGTCCCTGGCGCTGCAAAGTGAGCGTTTAAGCCACTGAGCCATCCCAGCTTCCCCCGTCATTCTTTCTTAAAGGAAGGAGGATCCAGGAGCCTTGGCATCCCCCATCCTAGCCTCCCAGCATCTGGTGCTTTTTTCCCCAAACCCAAGGTTACATTTACATTCCTTAGATGCCTCCTTCAGAAGCCCCAGGGTTATATCTGCATTTCTTAGGTATGGGGGCATGGTTAAGGAGGCCGCCCTAACTGCCTATAACCTTGTTAATTTACCCTGTCTCATTCCACCCTCTGAACCTAACAGTGCCAGGATAGCTCAGCGGTTTGATCTTTTGCCTTGCATTTGCTTGCTCTGGGGTTCGATTCCCAGCCCGTGCAAACCCCGTTATGCTAAATGGCAGCACAACTGGTAGCTGACTGCTGAGGTGGATCAGAAGCTAAGGTTCTTGCCTCCTGTGTGGGAAGCCCCGGGTTCAGTTCCCACCCCACGCAGCCCCGCATCCACCTGTGTAGAATGAAACCATGTCACAACTAATGATTATTATTACAACTTGTAGGGACTTCTCTGGGCCCTCTCTTCCACCTTCTCTGTCTCTCTCACTTCTCAAAAATAATAAGTCTTAAAAAGTGTAGGGGTTCACAGCAGGCCTTCACAAAATGTTCCACTTTGGCATGTGAATTATTTAAAAAAAAATTTTTTTTTAATTGTTTTTGACAGAGAGATGCAGAGAAGGAGGAGGGGCAGTCTCCATAATTTCACATCATTAGTTTTCTCCACAGGTGGGGGCAGGGCCGCGCAGGGCAGGAATCAGGTCAGGATCTCACTCTGGTGAGAGCTGAATTGGGGGCACACCCCAGTTCATCGTATGGGTCCGCAGGAGTCGGGGCCGGGATTCAATCCTCAGACTCCGGTGTTACAAGATGAGCATTCAACCCGCTGAGCCATCTTGACATCCCTTGTGAATTCTTTTGAATTGGAGGCAGAATTCAGACCCTGCAGATTCATAAGAATCTTTCTCCCCTTAAATAATTTAAAATAGGGGCCTTTCCCATAATAATTATAACCAGAAATGACTCTCTATGACAGGGCAAACTTCTAATTGCTGAACATCTACTCTTACTATATTTTCTTTCCTCTTGAAGCCCCAAGGTAATCCTTAGCTCAAAATGTCATATATAATTCATTTTCCTTTTATTTGAACCTCATGTATGTGGGGTTCCCATGTGTACAGATATAGTAAATTGGGCTATTTTCTCTTGTTAATCTCTCTGATGTAGATTTGATTGTTTATTAGATGAGCTGAAAAAACCTAGAAGAGTAGAAGAAACTTTCTTCTTCCCACTACAGAAGTTAGGACTTATAGCCAACGTAACATGGGATAGTGGCAGAACCTGGATTTAGGACTGGATCTTTGATGACTCCATATGCCAGGCTCTTTACATCCTACCCTTCTGCTTCCTTGTTTAACACTTTAGAGTTACCATGGGTGTGTCTTAAACTTTATTGTCATGATTCACCTAATGAGCTTGTTAAACAGCAGACTTAGATTCCATAGGTCTGAGGTGAGATCCAAGATTCTGCATTTCTAACAATTTCCAAGTACTGCTAATGCTGCTGGCTAGGCAGTCATATTTTAAATAGCAAGGCTTTAGAGTACCTTTATTTACATATGTCCATATTGGAGCCTTATAATCAGACTGAGTGAGTGGCTTGAGTGTTATAATAAATATAGAGAAGAAAAGGGAAATAGAGTAGTCAGTTGTTTGGCTTTGGATATCACATTTATTTAGTAATAGAACCCAGATTTTCAAATCCTGTGCTGTCTTCAACATCATTGGGTAAAGATGTCCTCACTTGAACATATGTGCTTCAGATGACACATATATGCTTCTTTTGCCTTCCTTTGTTAGAACCTGGATGATGCATATATGGGTTTTTAGATTTCATACAATTTTGTCTTAAAATAAATGGATATAATTCTATAAATGATTCAGTTTCTCTTCGGGGATGTCATAAGAGATCCAGGAGGAAGTATGATTAAATATATGAAGGCTGTCCTGAAAGTATCCAGCCATGTAACTGTTCTTGTTATATTGACAATGGCTGGATGTTTTCCATACAGCCCTCGTATTTACAACTTCCTGTTTTATTCTGTAATTATTGAAACAGGAACTGTGAATATATTAGAGTGGTAGATACAAGGCCAATGCATGGGTTTTGGTCTATAACGTAAGCAAAGACATAGGATAACTCTGGTTATCGGATTGACAAAAAATGTGCTATATGACCTTTCACAACAATTACATGAATGGTGTTGATCTTGCTGATCAGTAGCTGGCATACAACCTTCTCCTTAGAAAAACTTTGAAATGGCCTAAAAAGGTTGTTTTTATAGTTTCACTATGCCTTACTCAGTTCATTTCACATCTTTCAAAAAACTGAATCAAACATCAAAAACTGAGTTGCACAGTTTCCTGCTAAAATCTGGCTCAGGCTTGGTTAGAGGAAATTCCTCATAAATTGGATGCTATATTGAAGAAACACCAACGGGAAAAATGAAGTAGCATGAACCCATAATAATTTTTACCAACAATATAAATGTCAGAAGAAGCTATCGTGTTTGTTACTCTCATAAAATACTTCGAGATACTTTTTTTTTAATGATTTTATTTTATTTTTTTTATTGTTTTTGACAGAGAGAGAGATACAGAGACAGAGAGAGAACTGAACTGGGGGAGCATCCCAGTTCAGCACATGGGTCCGCACAGGCCAGGGCTGGGATTTGATCCTCGGTCCCCAGCGCTGCAAAGTGAGCGCTTAACCCACTGAGCCATCCTGGCTTCCCCTGAGATACTTTTTACATGTGTAAATATTGTGAAGTTTCCTTACATTTTGGCAATTGTTTTTCAATTTATATAACAATAAAATATTAACTTTGATTATGTGATATATTCTATTATATATTTTTGTCTAAGATTTATGCAAATTTTACTAAGGG
>PVKE010024995.1:0-23393 GCA_004027555.1 Craseonycteris thonglongyai
TTGGTTGCCTCTTTGCTTTGTTGATGGTTTCCTTTGCAGCACAGAAGCTTTTTAGCTTGATAAGGTCCCATTTGTTTATTTGTGCTTTTACTTTCTGAAGGGATAATTTTGAAAAATCAATCTTTAAATTCTTTAGTGATGCCTAGCTAGGGATAGTTTGAATTTTGTTTAAATGTTGGATAAATAAATAGATCATGAATATCTTAATTTTTGTTTTATCAACATTTACTGGTAAGTATTGTTAAATTTTTTTTTTTTGGTATAATCCCCATTTATAACAAACTATCACTTATTTAGACTCATAAGATATGGTAGAAAGTTTGGGTTATGAAATATTTTGATACAAATTGTATACAAGAGAAGAATTATTTTTATATAAAAGAAATAATTAAGCTGCATGAAATAATTGTTACATAATAAAGTTTTATTTTGAATTTTTAAAAATGAAGAGATACATTTAAATTAGTTCTGGAACTATTAATAAATAATGGATGCTTCTTAGGTACTTGAAAATAATTGCCTCTATGAGGAAATTTATTCTCTTTGCAAACCTTGCTTGCTCTGTCTGAGCTTTGCTTAGAAAATGTCTGGGTCAAAGGAAAATTTCATAAGATTTAATAAGTTTTTACTGTTTAGCTCTTTCTATTCATTTCCAAAGGACCAGATGCATCCTTTGATCTCAGCCTTAATTTGTTTTCACAAGGATATTGGTTATTCTTGTAATAGAAAATGTATGGGGTCAAGTGAGTAAAAAAAACTGTCACTGTGAAGGTAACCTGTAGAAAGGCAATGTGACTATGGGAAGGACCAGTGATATAAGTTAAGAATTGAGCTTTGGAACCACAGAGAGCTGTCTTCAGTCTCCATCACATACTGTAAACTTGGGCAATAGCCTGATGCTCTCTAAGCCTCAGTTACCCATCTGTAAAATAAGTGTGACTCTAACAGCGTGGGCGTCTCAGGGCCCTTGTGAGGATTAAGTGACATAATGCTTACAAGAGTGCTCAGAAGAGTCTCTCAGGGCAGCTTCATTAATTCCCAACTCCCAAATCCCATCTGGTGACAGCCAGAGGCTCTGTTTATTCTTTTATTGTCAGACTCATGTGTCTCAGTTCTACTTACCATTATTATGGTATGAACATTTTCAGCAGCTTACATGTCCTGCCATATGCCCATTTCCATTTTGTTATGCTGTACCTTTACCTGGTGTGTGCATGTGCGTGTGTGTGTGTGTGTGTGTGGTGGTGGGGGGGGGGGAGCTGACTATGCAGAAATAGAGAGAAAGAGGCAAAGAAAACTGTCAGTATCCACTAAACACTTCTCCTTTTTAAAAGTTACTATTTTCTCTACCTTCTGGGCCAAAAAAGCAACTAAGCAGATTGAGAAAAGCCAGATTCCATAATAAGCTGGCTGCTAAAGACGATTCCTATGTTCTCATTTGTTTCCTAGAACCTTCACCTTTAAGAGTCAGCATGTCCCGGTCTTCGACAAGCCAACTTTTGCATAGATGTTTCGAGTGTATTTTGAATTAAGTTATTTGTATTTTTGTTTTCTTTCATGCAGGGTTTGAAACTTGAAGGGGAAGAACTCAATCAGTGCATCCCTATGTCATGTTTAAAGATGGACGACATACTTGAGAAGTACGTACGTTTCTGAACAGTAGACTTAATGCATTTTTGTTTGTTTGCTTGTTTGGATATGGATTAAATATGGACCAAATCATAAGTGACAGTCACCTCCTAGTTTGATTCCCCCAAAGGGTCATGTTTGTGGGACCTATGACCTCATTTTCTCTCAGGATTTATGTGTTTCCCTTCATCCATTGGTGACCGTTTGGGGATGGGACATTAGAGTAATGGGTGTATGGCTGGGAGCCAGGTCTTAGTTGTGTCTCAGAAAATATCTAAATCCTTGGTCCAGGACCATCCAAGTATTGGATGTGGTAGTTTCTGTTCCTCTACCCCTTCATAGCACGTGCAATAGTAATGGGTATAGTTTGGAAGGGTTCCTCAAGTTCGCTGGTCTCACTTGGAACCTTAGGCTTTACCTTCATGGCTACGTGGGCTCGAACAAGAAGTTCAGCGTGCCTCAGCATCAGTTTCTCCCCAGTGAAGCTGCAGTGACAATACCTTATTGGTTTACTTTAAGGGTGAAATGAAATAATAAATACAATGTATCTAAGAGTTGGCCTGAGCACGCTAAGCACTCAGTAAATACTAGTTAAAACTGTACATCAGTGTTTTCAACAGTGATCAATTTTACCCCTAGGAGACACTTGGCAATTTCTGGAGACAATTTTGATTGTCATGACCGTGAGGGACTAGGGAGAGGTCTGTTAATGGCAGCTAGTGGGCAGAGGTGAGGGATCTTACTAAACATTCTTCAAGGTACAGAGCAGCCCCCATAACAAAGAATTATGTGGTTCAAAATGTCAATAGAACAGAGGTTGAGAAACCCTGTTGTATGGTAGTGCTGTTTACTTATCTCCATTTTATTTAGCTTCTAATCCTGCTAATGGTGAAAATAAGGGACAACTGGGTTGGAGCCCTGTCTGTCTGTAAGACTATTCATTTTCTGAAAGACTAGGCCATGCAAACAAGGTTATATATTGCTGAAGTACTTTAATGCTCCAGGTAGAGATCAGCGAGATGTAGAATAGCATGCCTCCCGTGCCCAACATTCCTAGTGATAGAACTTCGTACCAGCAAAATGGCCAGGGAGGTCTATAGGACATTATATGCTAGAGAGTTAATTATAGGCTAACTTACAATAGTGACACCTGGACATAACCTAAATATCCAACAATAAGGGGTCATTTTAATAAATTATGGTAGAAGCTTAGAATTTGCTACTAGGTCATCACTAAAAATTATGCTGTGGAAAAAAAGATTAATCTCATTGAGAATGTCCATCATATACAAAGTAGAATACAGAGGTGACAAAATAATATTTATAGCATTAGTCTCATTTTGTAAAGAAAAAAAAAAGTGTGTCTAACTACCCAGCTGTGAAGAATAAGTATCTAAGTGCCATAGAGAAGCAGAAAAAAATAGTAATATGACATAGGACCGAATTCTAAAGTGAGCTGATGTCTGGTCTGGTTTCCTGTTTAGGGTGTGACTGCTCCAAGCACAAAGTGTGCATCTAGGTACGTGGTGTCATGTTGAAACTGTGTACCGTATTAATCTGTTGATGTGCGTTGTATTTCTTTTTAACTAAGAAAAGTATTTAAAAAAAATCTTAAACTACTGTCAACAAAGTGGCTTTGAGGTAGTCATTGAACTTCTATTTCCTTATCTGCAAAATGTAGATAGCATTTGAGAATGCTTATAAATAGAACCCACAATAAATGAGAATGTAAATTCTTGAAGTAAAAAAAAAAAAAAAAATCTTTAATTATGAAGAACTGGCGTTGCAACCAAGGACCTTGTTTGTGTGTGTGTTTTTTCCTTTTTCTTTAGGGTGATAATCGTGAATTCTGTGTTTAATGATTTAGATGAAATTTTTAGGATATTTCATGAGTGCCTCACAATTCTTGCCATGGGAACCAACAAAGAATCTGAGGAAACCATCTCACTGGAGTTAACATAACATGTTTATGTTTACTAATGAAATCTATTTACCTTCATAACTGTATAATAGGGCCATTAAAGACAATAAATACAGTAGTTTAAAAGTAATAGAATTTACAACAAAGTGTATTTAATTTGAAATTGAATCGCCGGCAAATGGGTGTCCTAATGAACCCCGTGTCAATGTAGCTCTAACTGAATTAAGGGAAATCATTTCTATCACAGGAGACGAAATCAGCTGTGAGATCCAAACCGAGCATTCCTCTGCCAGGCTCGCGGCTCGTGGAATTAAGCTTCAATCAGGAGAAGTGAAATACAAGATCCTTCTTAATTCAAATGAATTTGGGAAAGCAGGCAAATGCTTTTAAGACTTGTGAAGCTAAAAAGTGAAACAAAACAAAGCTCACCTCAACTACAGTGGGAAAAAAAAAATCCTGTGAAGGTTGAAATAGATCTTGCTCCCTGGCCGTGGCATTAAAAAAAAGGAAAAGTTTATATTCTGTCAACTATTCATTTATTTAAATAACTTTTCCCCTAAGGTCTCTCTAACCACTTCTAAGATTAAGGGGTGGGGGTAGAGAAATGAAATGACAGCAAATCTTGACAAATATTTGATTTTTCTGGAAAGTTCTGAAACAAGCCACATTTAATTGTTGGGAGACCAGTAGCTAATAGAGTGAGTCCTGCAATTTCTAGGGTCACATTTCAAAAGCTACTCACCGCCCTGGCTTTAATCAACTGCAGCATCTGTAATGCAGTGTTTACCTAATTCCCAGGCAATCTGACAAAATGTTTAAGGAAAACATCAAATTGGGCTGTGACTCCAAAGGCATGCCTTACACCCCATTGTGTTTCTCACTGTGTCCTGTCTTCTTATAACTGCTGCAGAACTCCAAGTCAACCCTCAAGGGCAGACCCCAATGTTTGTAAAGAAGACGTCACAGCCAAGCGTGCTACCCTCACAGAAGAAACTCATGAATCCAACGCGGTAGCGGGACCTTGCTGGAAGGTAAGACTCTTCTGACTTTTATTGTTTTCTCGGATGCAAAGTGTTAGTCATGAGGCCCACTGTATTGACTCACTGTCCTGTTAGGCCCTGTAGAGAAACAGATTTTTTTTTTTTTTCCTAAAGCAGGGCTTAAATATATATATTTGAGGAGAATTCTATACTAAAACAGAATGGCTAAAACTCTCAAGTGCAAAGCCATAGGAATCCCTCAGACCTCTTGTCCCCCATACCAGGCTAGGTTCTCACTAGACAAGGAGGCGGGCCTCCCACCATACAAATGAGACAAGGCTTGAGATTTGATGGATCTTCTATCTCTGTTTCCTACTCATCTGACACTCGCTTTGAGGAAGGTTGTAAATGCAAGAGAGATTGTGGTATAATTCCTCAGACTGGCATTTCTGCCCCCTAGTCACTATTCGATTATCTTCCAAATTGCTGTGTTTCAGGGAGATAAAGATTTTTTATGGCTTGCTGGCTTAAACCACAAGAGTTAGCAAAGAGACGGCTTAGCGGCCACGCATAGTAATTCCATTGGTAAATGACAAGAATCTTTGTTTGTGTGATATTTCCAAAATTATGACAGAAGATGAATCTCAAATACAAAATGTCACATTTGGCATGCAAAACTATCCGAATATATTTTAGTATAAAATTCATAGAGGCGTTTAATTTAGGATGTGTTTAATAACTCAGTCTGCCTGCATTAGTAACCCTGCCTTGAGGTTTAAAGAGATTGTCTTATTTATTCACATGGTGTTCATTCTTAAAATATTTTTGGGAGCCAGAATATTAAGGTTAAGTTTCTATTGTTAATTAAGATTTTCTAATTAAACTGAAAATAACGGTTATTCTGATTAGTTTTTAAGTATGACGTGTGAATAAACAAAAGAAGTTTAACAACTTCCCCTGTTTATTTATCTGTGATTTGATTCCAGAGGCATGCTACCTATGTGGAAATATATATTCTCTTTCACAAAATACAGTCTAGGCAGGATTAAAAAGAGCATATTTTCGGCTGTGGAATAATGAGTGTTGCTACTAACTCGGGTAGCCAAGAGAGCAGTAACCTGCTTCCAAAAATGACATTAGTTTTGCTTAAAGCACAATGTAATAGAGAATTCTTCCAAGTCAAATTATTCTGAAGACTATTAGGGACTTGTGAGTATAGAAAACATGACTTAATGACATTTGCGTTATTAATAATCCCAGTTTAATTTTTGTTTAATCTGAAACAATAGTCCATTAAAAATCTTATCAATTTGTATAAACTTTTCAGCACTTATTAAAAATGAAAACGGCCTACTTCTCTAAGCTACAGGTAAGCAGTGAAATTTAGATGTCCTGTGAAATCGTTTGGAATCTTCTTCTGTTACATGTGATTTACACTAAGTTGTAGGTTAAAGCACATACAAATGCCATTTCTCCCTGTTCATTTTGTTTGAACCTCATTTGAAACTATGCGATAAATTGACCTGGTGTTTAAATTGAATAAAAGTACTTAATTGGGAGGTATTCGTCTGACTTGTTTTGTGCTTCAGTCAGCCATGGGCACATGGCCTGTGATTAGTCAAACTCTGAATTGGAAGCTTATTCCATGCTCGCCCATCCCAGTCGGCTTAGGCGTGCTGTGTGGTTTTCCGAAGTGTTGGTTTCCTGTTAATTCTTTCTTATTATAATAGATAAATGGTTTCTGATGTCACAGATCATTAACATACCATGCTTCAAAACTGGCTAAACTTTTCCTCGCATAATCGGCAGGCTTGCCTTTTGACCCTATAATTATATATTGTGCATCCTCCTCTGTTATCATTGCTAATGCCTGACAATTACAGGTTGAGTAAAAATAATCGTCTACTTTTTCCCTGTGTGAAGAGCATTGTGGCTAATTGTGTGGTTTTACCCAGTTCCTGTGTAATTCAGGAACCCTGTCTGTTTTCTAGGTGGAGCAGTCTCAGTCACCTCAGCCTTTTCAAATACGAATAAAATGCATAAGGGGCCTAAAGAACAAGGCTCCCCAAGGCTCTTACCTCCTCAAAGTGTCCCTGCTTGGGCGACCAGGCGGCTGTGTCTTACAGTGGTGGCAAACGGAGAAACTGAAGACTAGAACCCACCCGGCGAGGCATGATGGGAACTTCTATGACGTGGGGCTGTATTTCCATGAAAGCCTTTATGTGGTAAGCTGGTCTTCCTGCATATAAGTACATATCACTTTTTATTTAGCTCCCCTCTTCTCCCTATCTATGCACCTTTTCATCCCTATCCGCATAGCTTTAGATATTCAATTTTGTGTAAGTAAACATAAAGAATTTCATTCATTCATTCATTCAACAAATACCCAATAAGCACCCCTATGTACCTAACACTATATTGTGGACCATACATAGACTCCCCAAGTCTTGTGTAAAATGAAAATGCCATTTCTGTTTATCAAGAACATATATTATGGATTGTTGGTATAGTTCTTTCCCTTTTCAGGATTTACATGGTAATAGATCACTGATATGTGCGTGTTGTATAGAACGTGTATTTTGACTTGTATATTGTTGTACGTACTTTGCCTGTTTGTAGGCAGCGAGGCACATGAATATTGGATAAAAACCAAACTTTGGGTAGGACAAGTTGGAGGGATTGTTCAGAAAATATATAGTGACTATAGAGGAGTGTGTTTACCATGCAGAGGGACTAGAGAGGAGACGGTGTTGGGGGAGGGAGGGAGCAGGAGGTGAGTAGGGTGGTCTTGGTCTCAGGGCTGAGGAGCAGGGTGGGAAATCACCGTATTGCCTGGGGAGCAGAGAGGGAAAGCTCAGCTTTCTTTGGGGCATCCACACTGGACACATCGCATGTTCTAGGGAGCTCCAGCCCAGGGAAAATAAATAAAGGGGACAGGTCAGTCCCTCACCCCATGGCAGGCTGCTCACAAATTCTGGCTTTTACACTATTCATTTGAATGACTGAAGCAAATATGATCAGACTCAGTGTAGGTATCACAGGGAGATTTTCAAGAAGAAAATAATTTCTCTCTAAAATAGATAGGAATGTGCTTTCTTTCTCCATTTCCCCTTAGGTCTTGTGTTAAAAGGTATCCTTTTAATTAATTTTAGTATGTGGTATTTCATTAAGGGTGGTAATATATTATTCACATGAATGTATTCCTCAGATAATATATCACATTTATTCTGGCCACTGAATGACCAATGGAAAAAAAATTAAAACAGAAAGCATAGCTGGAAAAATGAGTGGTTTTTCATAGTAGGTTTAAAAACTACAACCCTAGGATGTTCTTACTTACCTTAATTATTGAAGAAATAAACAGATTTTTCATCTCCATTTTCCACCACCTCTACTTTTTAAATATCGAAGACCTTTTGAGAACAGTGACTATTTTTTTTCTTCTTAAAACTCCCTGTTGTTTGGAAGTTGATGAGGGTTCAGACATAAGAAAAAAACCAGCCTGCTGTTGGTAACCGTCTACAAAACAGACGCTCACTGAAGGCTGCAGCTTACCCCTGAGTTGTATCTACTGCCCGCATGAGACAGGGTTGCTTGAATTGGTGATGGTGACACCAGAAATTAATTCTTTGGAAACAGAGACTTGAATTCTTCCTGCAGAACAATTCTTCCTGAAGGAAAACGGATCCTGAGATGACAAGATTCCCTGAGGAGGTGGGGAAGCCGGGGTGGCTCAGTGGGTTAAGCGCTCACTTTGCAGCCCCGGGAACTGAGGATCGAATCCCGGCCCCGGCCCGTGCGGACCCATATGCTGAACTGGGGAGTGCCCCCAGTTTGGTTCTCACCAGGGTGAGACCCCAGCCCAGTTCCTGCCCTGTGCAGCCCCGCGCCCACCTGTGGAATGAAACTATGTGGAAGAAGCAACAATGTGCAACTATGAAGACTGTTCTGTTCCCCTTCTCTCTGCCTCTGTCTCTGTATCTCTCTCTCTCTGTCAAAAACAATAAAAAAAAAACAACAATAGAAAAAAAGGTTTACTGAGGATCCTAGCCTTTGTTGGTTCATCCACAAAATGGGGATAATCATACCTGCCTACAAGTGGCATTGTAAGAAGTAACTCAAATAATACTTGAGGAAATACACAGTGTGAATACGTAGTTAACATCCAGAAGCTTCTTTTATTATCACTGTTTTAATTATTCTGTCTCTTTAATAGTGAAAGCTTATACATTCTTACCCAGTGGACTTTCATTTTAATCTATATGACAAATGCTCATATTTCAGATAACATTTGAATTAACCTTGCTTGAGAGCAATGTAGGTTAACAATTTTTTTCTCTAATGAGACATCCCAACAGCCTTGTTAAGAAGTGTGGGAGATGTGTGAGAGGCGTCAGTCAGGGGTGAGTATAAGGAGGACTTTTCCTCTGGAGGTGCCTACTGCCCCTATAGAATGGAGGACAGGTACTGAGGGGCCTATAGGCAGAGTTCAGCCCCTGCGCTGAGGTCGTGGTTACCTTAGAGAAATTGCAGGAATGTGGTGTTTGCTAAGATGTTAGCTAATAACGTTAAAAAGGGTTCAGTCAGTACCTAATAGGCAATTATGTTCTTTGGTGCGTTTTAATTAAGTACCTAAAATTTTAAAGTATGGGGAGCTAGGTTACAAAAAAATATCATTCACAGAGCTGGCTTTCTAGCACTATCTGTGTCAATAACTATTTTACACTGAAATAATTTTTTTTTTAAAGATTTATTTTATTGTTTGAGAGAAGATGAGAGAGAGAGCAAGAGAGAGAGAGAGAGAGAGAGAGAGAGAGAGAGAGAGAGAGAGAGAGAGAGAGAGAGAGAGAAGGGAGGAGGGCCCAGAGCAGTCTCCATAGTTGTACATTAGTTGTGATATGGTTTCATTCCACACAGGTGGTTTTGGGGCCATGTGGAGCAGAAACCAAACTGGGGGCATCTGCCTAGGAGGCGAGAACCCCCACTGCCATCCTGGTGGCTACCAGTGACATTGCAGTTCAGTACAGTATATGGGTTTGCATGGGTTGGGGCCGGGATTTCATACCCAGACCTAATGGTTGCAAGGCAAGTGCTCAACCTGTTGACAACCCTGGCTTCCCCCTGGAGGTGTTTTTACCATTGTTGCTATTGGCTTAGAGGCCATCCCTGGCTCCCTACATCAACAGAGTGTGAACTCTGAGTGAGGAAGCCACGTCTATTGCTGTGTTGGCTTTGAGGATATGCTATGAGTGCTATTGGATCTTCCTACCAGACTGTGCTGCAGATCCCACGCCGCCAGAAAGAAGAGGTGCATGCAGGGAGGGGCTTGGAGGGGTCCCTGAGAGACTGAGGTTACAAAACTGTTTCCAGGGCCAAATGTTACATCAGAGCTGCAGGGAAAAACACAGGCTTTTCTCGGTAAGTCCTCCAAGAGTTAAATGCAGTTTTTGCTTCCTGCCAGACAGAATAAAACCTTTCTTGGAATAGTTAAAATAACAACCCCCCATTTTCTTCCCCAGTGTCAGAAGCAAACAAACACAAATAATTACCTCCTGCCACAGTCCAGGAAAATTTACTCTTGTACAGCCTGACAAAATGTCACTGAATTACATCCATCCCTGGGTATCTCCTGGAAAAATCATGGGTCCCCAAAGAAATGCACCAGGCTATTTTACAGTCAGCGTACATAAGAAAAGTAACAAAACTCAGGACAAAAACCAAAACCTAAAGCAAAAAGCACCAAAACCTTCAGCATTTGACAGGAAAGCGAATTCATTCGAGTCTGTTGGATTTCAGACTAAAAATGCTGTTGCTCAAAGTCTTGTTCATTCCACTGGGCTCTGCCCAATAATGGAAAGTTTTTTCACTAAGCACACAATTCCACCTGCCAGTCATCCTGCGAGCAGTTTGTAGGAGACTGACAGTTCAAATAGCGAGTTTTCAAGTCATGTAATTTTTAAATAATGTTTAGGAATAGACACAAAAGCACACAGAACCATCCACATTGTGTGTATGGATGATATAGGAAGATTTAAGATATTTACATCATTCCTTTTTTATTTAATCTTTTAATATCAGGCGTCAGGATTTTTTTTAAAGCTGCATTTACATATAATTCATATGGCCTATGAGTCACTCCTTTAAAGTATATAGAACTCCCATGTCTTTTAGTATATTCACAGATAGGTGCAGCCAATTTTAAAACATTTCATCACCTCAAAAGGAGAGCCTAGCCCCTAAACATGTTTGATGTAGAACACCCACTCACCGCCCAACCTAGCGAGTCTAGGCATATATTACTCGAGAAATGAAAATATGTATCACATGAAAATTTGTGCGTGAGTACTTGGCATCATTTATAATAACGAAAAGGTAGAAACAACCCAAATTCTTGTCAACTGACAAATGCGTAAACAAAATGTAGTGTGTCCATACAGTGGGATGTTATTTGACCATAAACAGGGATGAAGTACTGTTATATGCTACAACACAGATGAAGCTTCAAAACATCATTACTTCTGAAATATAATACAAGGGGAGGCTGACATAGCTATTTGGGTTGAGCGCTTGCTTTGCAGCCCTCAGGCCTGAGGATCAAGTCCCAGTTTGACCCCAGCCCATGCGGACTCACATGCTGAACAGTGGTGTGCTTCCCATGTGTGTGTGTGTGTGTGTGTGTGTGTGTGCGGGGGGAACCACACTTTGGTTCTTGCCTGGGCGATCTTCCATGTTGGAGGCCCCTAGTTTGGTCCCCAGTTTATGGGGTGTGTGTGTGTGTGTGTGTGCCTCCCATGCAGAAGGCCCCCGCTGGGTTCCCACCCTGTGCAGCCCTGCACCCACCTGTGTGGAATGAAACCACGTTGAAACTGATGATGTACAACTATGGAGACTGCTCTGGGCCCTCCCCCTTCTCTCTGTCTTTCTCTGTCTCTGTCTCTGTCAAAAACAATAAAATAAATCTTTTAAAAAATATATATATATAAAACAAGTCTAAGATAGGGCCACCTCTATTCTTCCTTCGTGAATAGAAGAAAATGGCTTCATAGAGACGTTTGAGAATACAAGTCATCTTAGACACACTCATGGGGACGGATGGCCCTCTATTACTATGCACAGAGGAGGAACCCAGAAGGCGTTGTCCAAATGCAATGGCCGGTCCTGATTATAGAAGCGCTGAGTCTTATGAGGAGACGTTTGCATTCCACATCTGTAAGATCACCTGGCTAATGGATCTTAGAATAAGGATATAATATTGTAACATCAAAGGTAGCTTCCCTTTGGTATCAAGTTGGACCCGGAGGCAAACTCTAGAAGACTAAGGTTGAACGGTTGCTTATATAGTTTGAGAAGGCTCCTGAGGTGGGCAGTGAATGTAAGGGTGACTCCAAAAACAAGTATGCCCAGCACTGCCTGAGTACCATTGTCCCAAATAATTTCATGTCCTAACACTGGTTTTCCTGTCCTGTAAGATGTTCACATTCGATGAGTTAACTGACAAGTCTGAGTGTTAGTCCCCTCATATAAAATGAGGTAATAACAACTCCCTTATTTGTGTTATTGTAAAAATTATAATAAATTAAATTTAAAATTATGGACTCTAAATTTAGGATCATTAATTTTGAATATCTTGCTTGAAGATTTTTAATAATTCCTTGGTAGAGACGTTTGAAACATACTTTTTTTTATTTTTTTAATTTTTTTATATTTATCCTGGACGTACTTTAAGTAGAAAACATTACCTTCTTTGTTGATTGTATTCATTAACAGCAAATGGGCTAGAATCTTTGGGAAGAAATCTGTGGAAAAATATGCCTTTTGACTTTCAGTTTTGGCAGGATGATAAACTAAGTTAAATGTTTACATGAGTTTACCATGCTGGTAGAATTAGAAGTTAAAGGCATGTATTGTTTTCAGATTATGTTTTATAAACACTTGGAAATTCAAGATGAGATATAAGCAAAAGGCTTTTTAGATACATTGATAAGCACTCTAAAAGAAAGGAATCTCCTTGTGTACCAGACGTGAAGGGGAAATTGAAAAGCAGACAGGGAATAGGTAAATTGAGGCTGTGGCTGTCTGGGAGTAGAGAGAAGAGATGATCGATCTTGACCTAAAGTTTTGGATTTTAATGACCAGTGGGAACATGAGACCTTGGCCACATCAAGTATGAAGCGTTGAAAGAAAGTCTTCTGCATAAATCTGGGATATTCAGGACTAATCTAAAAGGGATACTAGACCAAAATATCTGCCCACCAATGGAGAGAAATAAGAACGTTCTCTTCTCATAGCTAGGTTCTGCTTAAAATTGTATTTCCCCTAATAATATGTAATAGAATTTCTGTAATGGAAGTATGTATGAGCAGGGACCCCCAAAACCTGGAATTTATTTATAAAAGATTGTATTTATTTTGACATGTTTAAACTTCAGTCACCTTCAAAGTGCTCTCCGTTTGATATAATATACTTATAGAGATGCTTTTTCTACTGCTCAAAACAGTTTTTGAACTTGTCAATTTTTTAAAAGATTTATTTTATTGTTTTTGACAGAGAGATAGAGACAGAGAGACAGAGAGAAGGGGGAGGCTCCAGAACAGTCTCCCTAGTTGTATGTCATCAGTTTTCGACATGATTTTGTTTCACACAGGTGGGTGGGGCCATGTAGGGCAGGAACTGGGCTGGGGGCCTCCCCCATGGGAGGCACACCGCCTTGAGCCAGGGACCGAGCCAGGGACCGAGCCAGGGGGCAGGAACTGAACTAGGGGCCTTCTGCATGGGAAGCACACCACAGTTCAGCATATGGGTCTGCACAGGCCGGGGCTGGGATTCGAACCTTGGTCCCTGGAGCTGCAAAGTGAGCGCTTAACCCACTGAGCCATCCCAGCTTCCCTGGATAGACACGTTTTTGATGAAGAATATTGTATTATGTTCCTAAAGCCATCATAACAAAGTGCCTCAAATGTAGCGACTTCAAGAAATGTATTGTCTCATTGTTCCAGAGGCCAGAGGTCTGAAATTATGGTGTTGGTGGGGTCACATTCTCTCTGAAGATGCTGGGAAAAGACCACCTGTATCTCTCTCTGGGCTTTTGGCTGCCCCAGGTCTTCATTGCCATGTAGACGCATCACTCCAGTTCTCTGTCTTCTCATGGTGTTACTCCTCTGTGTCTTCACATTGCTTCTCTATATGTGTCCCTGTGTTCAATTGTTTTCTTTTTATAAAAACACCTGTCCTTTGAATTTAAGGTCCATTCTCATGACCTCATTTTAACTTGATTAATTCTACAAAAATCCCATTTCCCGATCAGGTCACATTCTGATGGATTAGGGTTTAGGATTTCAATATATCTTCCTTTGGGGTACATAGTTCAACCCAAAGCAAATAACATACTTTACAGAAACCTGCTATAAGAACCAACAAAACAATCTTTGAAGAACAGGGTGTAATGCAAGAACTAATGACATCTTTTATTATGCTTTTGAAATTTCCAGGTTGAAATGTTTTATAATTTTAAAAAGGAATATTAAATATAAGTGTCTTTGTTCAATTTAAATAAAATATGAGACAAGAGCATTTGAATAGCAAGAGAAAGAATACCTGATCACATAATTTGTATAATTAAATGATTATGCTGCAACTAATTAACTCAATAAAACCTCAAAACTAAATCAAGGGTTGAAGCCAAGACATCTCTATGCTCACAAGATGTGTACATCAAAGTTTGGACATTACTAATTTAAACTATTCTTATATGTATGAGAATCTATCTTGTTTACAATTAGAAAGATAAAAAGTTATAGTAAACATTGCTATAATATAGCATTAAATTAGGATATTATTATAAGAAAATTTCACAGATCCTTCGAAAATATGGTAAAAGACTTTATTATTTTTTCAGTTGTACTTAGTTCCTAATACATTAATGTGGATAACAAAACATCAACTTTTTAGAGCTATATGAAAAGCTGAAAGAGAGTATATTAAAGTACTTTAAAAAATATAGTCATAAATTAAGAATTGTGATGATTCTTGTCTTATAATGTCTTACACGATCATTCTTTTTGGATGACATTTTTAAATGCCATTATTGAATTTTGGCAATATATTCCCATCTGACCTAAAGAAAATTATTAGATAGAACTGCTATTATAAATCTCATTTTTATTGGATACAAAAATTGGTCAACTTAAAAAAAAAAAAGACACAAGTAATAAGTTAAAGAAACATAACCAGCAAAATTCAAGCAAAGAACATTGATTAATGAATTGTTAAAAAATTCTGAAAGGTTACATTCTCAAGTTGGGCCCAGCCTCAGGCAGATCTAACGAACACGACCGGGCCCCTGTGTTCGGATCAGGTAAAGCTTGCTGCCTCGGAATTTGCTGACATTACAAGGTTATTATTAATGGAAGGATGTAGCATTCTGGAACAATTTCTCTAATGATTCCATTAAGACCCTGGTTTCCTTCAATTTAGGATTACATATCTCATTTTTCACATTACCCTATGACACAAAGAAAATAAAACCGTGTCTTAGATTGAGTGTGTATGTCACTAAAGGAAAAAAAAATTACTTGGTTTTGATGGTACTTAACCTCATTTTGTTTGATAAGTACATCTGTTTTTTTTTTTTTTTGAGCACATGTCAGTGTGTGCATGAAAAAAAAATCCTGAAGACTAGTTTAAAGGCAAAAACTGATGTGCCTTGCACTCAATTGTGGCAATTCAGACAAGTCCCTTGATCTGTACTTTACTTATTTGTAACTGGCTAATACTTTTTCTTTGGACAAAGGAAATAAAACATTTTAATTACTAATAATGTCTTTTGGAAATGCTATCATAGAAAGTTTCTTATGAAATAGTTACATTTACAGAATAAATGCTGGAGGCTAAGGCTTGGTAGGATGGATGGTGATGAAGGTACACTCACCCTTGACTTGAATTCTGGTTCCAATGCCTAGTTAGCCAAGTATCTTAGAGCAGTTACCCAATCTCCCTGTGCCTCTGTTATCTCAAACATAAACTAGTCATCACCAGAATCCTTCTCTCATTGATCTTATTGTGTTACCATCCCCAGTAGGGAAGTGGTCCAGAGTAAATGTTAGAGAGCCACCCAGTTTCCGACATGCTGCAAGGACTGAAATGATCTTAACTAAAAACAATGGGATTCCAGGATTGCTCAGGGGTGGAATGCTGGCCTCACAATCTCGAGGTCCAGCGTTTGATTCCCAGTCCCGGCCCACACTACCCCATACCTTAACTGCAGTGCAGCTGGTAACCACCGGGATGGCTTGGAGGCGAAGGTTCTCACCTCCCACGTGGGAGACTCTTGGTTCAGTTCCTGCCCTGCACCGCCCCACATCCACCTGCATGGAATGAAATCACATCCCAACTAATGATGTACAACTATGGAGGCTGCCCTAGCGCCCCGCCCCCCACCCTGTTTCCTCTCTCTCACTCTCACCTTTGCTCAAACAATAAATAAAAATAAGTAAAGAATAACGAAGAAAACCCAAATATATACCTTAAATGATTTTGCAGGTGAGAGAAACTGAGGATTTAGTGATAAGGACTTGCCTAGGCATTTGAAGCTGAGATTCCAACTCAGATGTGAACCCCCGGGCCAAACATCAAGGTTCACAAAACACCCCTAAAGGAAGCAAAGAAAATCGATATATTGGTTTTCTATTTTTTAAATTACTCAGAACCCCCCCCCCTTTTTTTTTGGTATTTGTAACCACTTCGAAAGCCAAACCCCTCTCTCTTTTCAATCTCTTCTTTTTGCCCTCTAAAAAGACAGATCTCTTCATGTAGTAAACTCACTTTTGAAAATGAGACTTCAGTATTCCATGGTATTGGTAGGTGGTCACTTTGACAGCACTAGAATGTAAAATTTTTGAGAGTAGGGACTTAAGTCTATCTTGTCCACTGCTGTGCTTCTAACACCTAGAAATGTGTCCATCTCAATAAATATTTAAAAAATGAATGAACAAATCTATCAATTCCAAAGAGCCACATTGCAGTCTTCAAGTAGATAACTGTTGACTGCCTTTCAGTGAAAAAATACTTTTAACTTAGAAAAATTTTTGTATTATGCAAATTTACATTCTTAATTTTATTGAACATGCTTTCAAAACGCCATAGATGCTTCTTTGCTCTTGAGTCTGTTCTCTATGTCTGTTCACATCTGATGTAGTCAGAGTTAAGAATGTCCTAGTTACAAAATAGTAGTTCTTGTTCACTTGGCATGCAATGTAATAATCAAATCATTTTGAATTCTCTGAAGAGGAGGAACTTGCTTCTATATTTGAACTCACATTCAGAGGGAATATGTTTTAATATTCCAACATCTACACAAAATGCTTTACAATAACTACTAAGGCATTAATTCTCATATAAAAAACTAAATGAAGTCACCAAAGGCTGAGTAGGGTAAGAAATTTCTTCAAGGCCACATAACCTATTAATTGAGAAACATTTTCCTTATTTTTCTGTCTCATAATGTACAAAGGAAGAGTCAGTGACTTTGAACTGATGGGACTCTCAAAGCTTGTAGTGGTAGCTAGAGAGGGATTAGTGTTCAAACAAAACATCACTAGATTTAAGAACCCATAAAGGCCAGTTTGGTAAAGTGTAAATCAGATCATGCCAAGCCTCTGCTTGAGGTCTTTCAATAGCTCTCCAATGCATATAGAATAAAATCTAAATTCCTTACCTAGGCCTTCAAATTCTATTAACATGTGATCTGATCTTTATCCACCTCACTCATTTTATTTTGTTAGTTTTTTGCCTGTGTACTTCATTGCAGCCCCACTTTCTGTTCTCTGAACACACCATGCTCATTCTGGCTGGAGGTACCCTGAATTCATTGTCCCATCCTCTCTAGTAGAGTTCTTCTTCCAACCTTGACACACGTGGTCTGAGGTTGTGTCTTATCCTTAGACAATTTTTTTATATATATATAACAGAATAGTTCCTCCTCTGATCATTTTCTAGAACATCACTATTTTCTATTAATTATTTCAATGTCAGTAGTGTGATACACTCAAACATTTGTCACTATGGATACTGTCTTGTTTCTTGCCTACCCCCTCCCCCGCCAGACTACAGCTCAGTGAGAATAGGCAGCTTGTTTGTCTTAGTCAATTATTTTTATCCTTAGTGCCAAATAAAAAGGTACTTAAATATAAAATGAGCACTTAATAAATGTGTGTGAATGAATGACTGACTAATGTTGCACAGGTATTAATATTATGGCTGGATATGGTAAAATGTGGGTTGCCCAAAGGGAAATGCTGATTAGCAATTATTGCCAAAAGTTTTCTCCTTTCCAAATGATATATTTGCCTGTTTCTTATAAAACCATTTGTGGTTAATTTGTTGGTCTTTGATCTAATCATGCTACAGATGTTCAGAAATGCCATCTTTTTGTGCATTGAGGCTCAGCCATGGGGTTTGTAAAAGTAATGGGCTGTGCCCAATTTTTCCCCAATGTGTTCAACTCTCAGGGACAATGAAGAGAAAGATCTATCTTTTGCCTAACAAGGAGAAACTGAAAAGAAAATTCAACTTTTAGTTTTCATAGTAAAAAAAAAAAGAGTGGAGGGAAGTTGGGGAAGAAATCCCAGAACTAAATATTCTAAATTAAAATATTCAATTAGATTTTGCCATATCCCTAGAGTGAAATATTCTTAGTTGAACATTGAATTTGAGTAGTATATTCAGAGATGAGTTATGACATATTGGGGTTGAGGTCAGGTAACGGAATTGTGATACAATGTGATGACATGCTATATATTTTCTCTTGATTTCTGTCAGACGTGCTGAAAAATGGTGGAAAGGTCATTTTTTTAAGCCACTAATTATTCAGATATGAATAATTTTGATTTTAGATATAAATGTGGTTGCCCTCTTCTGTGAAAGTCAATTGGACATATGATCAAGGATGTACAAACCTGTCTTTGAATCCATATTGGATGTTGATCTTCAAGGTGTGATTTGTAGGATCACCTGTAATACCGTTATCTTACCATATTTGTTAAAATTAAGATTCCCAAGCTTCATCCCAGCTTAGAGATTCAAAGATGAGAATGAAGCCTGGAAATCTGCGTTTTTAATAAACACACTTAGGTAATTCTTACACAAACTACATTTGGAGGACAGCTAGCCTAGGGCCTTGAGGACATCATTGTATGAGTGCTGATGTTTTTAAAATGATTAAACTAGTCGTAGAAAAATCATAAAATGAGAATCAGGGATTTTTGGTTTGAAAGATTGCAGAACTGTGCCCTCATTCCAGGAAGAGTTTTATTCAGAATTATAGTAGTAATTTGTATGCTATCTGGTCTACCCCTGGTAGATCATCAAGCAATTTTGGGGTGACTGCCTAAATAATAAAATAAATGTTAATAGCTAGTAGACCACAATACTTGGAGAAGTAGCCCTTACCCTGAAAAAGTCTGCTCAGGCCTAGTCTAGCCCTTCATGAAGACCCATTTTTTAAAGAATCCTGGATAATGGGTTTTGCTTGATAAGCTCTATGTCTACATTCAATGCCTGAACTCAAAGTGAGCAATTGAAAAGAGAAGGGTCCCAATACAGGGAAATACATGGGACAAGAGACCCCGCTCTTGAGTTTGTTGGAATCATGAAGAGCAGTGAATAGGGTGTAAAGGAATGACCTTACACCTTTTCACCATGAATCCAAGGTAGGTTGTCTGATGTCCTTTCCATGTTCAGGAAGCATAGAATAAATTTCACAACATTGCCCAAAACCAAATCCCAGCTTCACCCTCAGCATCTGTGTTCTGTGTGACATTGGGCTAAGTCCCTTTGACTCAATTATGTCATTTGTAAAATGGAGTTAATAATTGAATCTACTTCCTAGGATTATTGTGGAGATTGAATTGGTAAAGATAAAGTGATTTAAAAAGTGCCTTGCATTTAATAAGCTTTCAATAGATGTTGACTGTTGATACTACACTAGCTTTTAGGATTAAGGAACTAAAAAACTTTATTTTCTACAACAGGAAACTGGAACTAGTACATTTTGTGTTGAGGGCACTTGTTCCAATGATATAGGGAGTATAAGTTTTCTCTCTTCTGTTCAGAAGCTGTGATAGTTATAGCTGTTACCACCCTCTGTTCCTGAACCCTAGGCCAAGATAAGTTTCCAAGAATAATTACTTTTATCCCACAGTGGAAAGACTAGGGATTAGAGCTAATTTGCCTACTTATTTATCTTGGCTGAGGGAATGGAAAGGAAAATAATGGTGCTATAAAAAACTCTCACTGGATAACCTAGATCACTCTGTATTGTGGTGTCAGTTCCAACTCATCTGTCCAGAGTTCATTTCAAAGGATTATTTTGCTATATTGAATGCAAATCAAGTATATTTATTTACTCCTTTGACTACCCTGATTTTCTATAGAATGTTAGACATGGAAGAAACCATTTGGTTCATTTTTCATTCTCCCTACCCGCTGCCTTTCCTTCATCACCACTGTCCTGCCTACTCTCTCCCCCCAACACCAATGTAGACTTACCATGAACAACTTAAACATTGTTGGTTATTATGCTTATCTACTTCAGTCCAGAGTATATGAGTATTTGCTATATCTCTACTGTCAGCTTTATATTTCATGACTTAGATCTATGGTGTGGAAGCTATCTTGGAACAATAATCATGTTTATAGCACCATCAAGACTGAACTTGAGTAAATACAGAGCAGGGACTGTCAACGGGTCAACATTAACTCGGTTATTCTACAATAACAAAGAACCCCAGCATCTGGGTGGCTTACTATAATAAGCTTATTTTTCACTCAAGCTACATGTTCACTTCAAGACAGCTAGGAGCTCTGTTTCACCCATTCTCATTTTAAGCTAAAGACTGGTTGAGAGATCACTGTTGGGAGTGTTACTTGTCACCATAGCAAAAGAAAAGAATAGAGAAGTTTGAAGGGTCTAGAATTAACAATGAACGCTCTGGCCCAGAAGTGACATATGTTATGTCCATTCTCAGAGCAATGGCAGGAACTAGTGAAGTGGCCACCCAACACAAAGGGGGTTAAAAGCACAATTCTGCCACATGTTTAGAATGTAAGCAGCTGCAAAATGTAATGAACAGAATTAATGACATCATGGCTGCTCAGGAGGGAGTGGAACTTTCTCCTGGTAAAGAGTTCAGATAGAGAATGAACAATTGTCTCATTATTATATAAAAGATTGTTGAGTAGGGAACTGAATATAAAACAGCTTCTTAAATTTTGTGGTATACAAGGGCTGTCTGGAAAGTATCCAGCCATGTAACCATTCTTATTATATTGATAGTGGCTAAATTTTTTTTTTTTTTTCTGGACAGCCCTCACATACTGCTGGTATTTTAATGAGATAATCTGTATTTTTCAACAAAAAATTTTAGATGTCTTTTTCTAAGGTCACTGTATATATATTTATACCTCTTTTGTTATTATTGATTTACTTTAAATATTGAGGATTTTAAAATTCTCAGAATATCTTAGTAATTGTCACAAAAGCTTGCAATTTCCCTAGTCTGTGTCTGGGCCCCAATGATATCTCTGCTTGTACTTTCACTTGAGAAATTATAGATTAGAAATTTTCACTTCAAAGGTGTCTTCCAAAATTAAGACACCAATATTTTTTGGTTATTATAAACAAAACTTGAGGGAGAAAGAGGAATTTTGTGATGAAGAGTCTGTCCTGAGAAAATAATACACTTTGTGTGTATGTGGGCAGGGCTTTGTGAAAGTAGTTTTTAAAACAGTATTTAATATGTATATATATATGTATTATATATATTAATATCTATTTAAATATATGTTTAATAGGGAATAAAACTGTAAGGATATAGTGTGGTGAGGTTGCATTAGAATCTTTAATGTGACACTAAAAAATTATAATTTATATGAAATATACAAAGTGGTAAGATGATTTATCAGTTGGGCAAAACACAGCCTACCAAGGAGCAAAAAAGTAGACCTTCCCGAACCAAAGTTTCTGGAAACTTTTTGTCCAGTGCCAGAGATAAAAGTAACTGTATGACCAGAGTGCAGATCAAAGAAGTGAGGCAAAAAATGAAAGTAGAATTCTCCATAAGGTATAAAATATTTTTATATTAAATTTATAATTTCCTGATAAAGAAATATGGATACTTCTCTGAGTATGACCTGTTGACAACCAATAATGATTGTTTCTATTAGCTATCATAGATGGCTCTTTATTTTTAAGGTTTTATCTTTCATTTTTATTGGTTTGACTATTATATGCATTGGAATTATTTCTTTTTAACATCCCTTAAGATTATGAGCTTTTTGGTTTTGTGGGTTGATGTCTTTCATCAATTTTGGAAAATGCCCAACCATTATCTCTTCAATTATTATTTTTTCTACATATTGTCTTTCTCTTCTCCTTTTAGGACTCCAGTTACATGTGTGTTAGACTTTATTATCATCTCACTGTTCTTACTTGCACTATTTCTTTTTAAATTCTTATTGCTTTTGTGCTCCAGTTAGGATATTCCTATTGATTTCTCTTAGAGTTCACACCTATTTTTTTTCTGCTATTTTCATTTTAACTGTCAAGCCAATTGAATAAATTTTTTATTTCGAGTTTTCTTTTTTCTGTGCTAATACCATTTAAAAGTTCTCTTCTCTTCTGAAATTTTTCTCCCTAACACTAATTATAATGATTGTTTAAAGTCTTTGCCTGTCAATTTTACATTTGGGTCATCTGTGGATCAATTTCCATGAACTGTTTCCTTTTGTTTATGCATCACAGTTTCCTGCTTCTATGGAGGTCTCTTCGCTGTGTATTGTATGCCAGACACTGTGTTAATGGGTTGTAAAGACTGAAGTAGAAAATATTTATCTCCCACGAACTAAAAGCTGCCTCTCTCAGACAGATAACATGAGGGGCCGATCTCTCTAATTAAAATTAAGCTAAATTGGGGTTAGGTTGTAGCTTTAGTTAGTCTTAATTTACCACTGATTTCAAAAGTTTCGAGGTGTAGAAGATTCCTCTTACCAGCTGGGCTGAGGATCAAGCACCAGGTAACTACGAGTTGGCCCTGCTCTCCAGCCCGACCTAGAGATTTCTGTGATCCTGGAAAATCTTTCTCTGACTTCCAGCCCAGACCTATTTGCTGCTGAGCACTGAATAAAAGTCCTGAGGCTTAGAATAGGTAAATAGTATCGTTCTGTGTCTGGGCTTCATATGTATTCAGAATTCCACATTAGCCCAAGATTGTTAAAAGTTCAACCACTTTCTCCTTTTATGGGCAAAGTCTCCCAACCAATAGCAGTTCTGGTTCTTCACCTCTTTCTTGGCATTAAAGGTGCCTAGAGCTGTCCTAGTTCATATATGAAGGGCTTATCTCTCTCTGGGATTTAGTTTCCCCTATGTTTCTTTGTGTTCTCAACTCCCCAATGAGTTATTAAATATACATAATTTGTAATTTAACTAGTAGTTCTGTTTTCATGTCACAATGAATTCATAACCTTCTCCATCATAACCAGGAGAACCTTTAGCATCTTCTGTTCCAGAAATCACTTTATCAACTATTTTTCTGATTACAAAAACAATAATCATAAAAATTTTTGAAAGATCATAAACTTGAAAAAGACTTTATTGATACACATTTTCATTTTCTAAGACCACCCTTATCCTCTCGAAATTGCTTCAGTTTAAAAGTATTGGGTGTCCAAGTGGAAAGCATTTTGCTTTCTCTTTCAATCCTCCATGCAAAAAAAGTAAGCCTTCAAAAATCTTGTTTGCTTCTTTGATTCTGCTTGTCCTCCACCATCCTTCCACATATACCTTCTCTGAAACACAATAAAATAAATAC
>PVKE010024996.1:0-23369 GCA_004027555.1 Craseonycteris thonglongyai
TGTCCCCAAACTGCTCCTTCTCCCTCCCTCTCCCGCTCTCCCCTTTTTCCTCTAACCTTTGTGTGTTGTTCTGCGTTGTGTGGTTCTCTCAGTTGAGGGTGCTTCTCAGGGTTTCCCCTGTGGGTTCCTTTTTGTTCGTAAGTCCCTTCCCAGGTAGGTGTCTGGGTTCTCCTCTCATGCCGCCATCTTGCTCTCCCATATTATCATTTTCTGTCAGCTAGTAAAATTCCTTGTAAATATATCTCCCTTTCTACTTATTTTCCTTTTTTTGACTCCTGTCACTAGTATTTTTTTTTTTTTTTTGGAAGTTTTGATTTTTGCCTTTCTATATATCCCTTGCCCCACTTTTTGGTTATTTCTAGAAATACATCTACTGCACAAGTTATGTTTGGACTGGCTGGGCCTAGATGCCTGTATTTATTATGAGTGTTTATACTCTCCTTAATTTTGATAAGTATTTTCTATGAAGTGATCTTAAAATTTCATGAATTTCTGTGGACTTCCAAGGGCTAATGGAGCAAACTATTTACCCTCACTTACACTGTTTTTTCATATCCAACCTTGGTATGTGTATATATATGTGGATGCCATCATATAAACATACCCACAGCCTTTTAGGGGAAGGTTATTTTGCAAGATCTTAAGTAGAAAATCATCTATTTGACAGTTTGACACTTTTTAGACATTTTATTCACATTTCCCCTCCTCTCACATGCTATGATTTTTTTTTTCTAAAGTTTAAACAATTTGCTATTTTCAGTCCCTTTAGAGAACCTACCACTCTCTTCTTTGTTATTGTAAAGTTTTGGAAAGTAAAGTATTTATTTGGTCCAATCATTTTCTTTTTAAATCACCCCAACTCTATTAAAAATGGTCTAACCAACTTTTCTGATTTTCCACTTTTGTTTATTCTATAGGTATAACCTCTTAAGTGGATAAGGACTTGTAGTATTAATTTCGTTCCATAAAGCCTTTGGGTTTTTCATTTAATTTAGTTTTTCTTAGATTTTTATTTTTGATGTTTAAAAGTTTTCTCAAGTCATAGAAATTTGTTCACCATGTATATTATACCTCTGTGAAATTCTTCTTCTTTTTTTTTTTTTTAAAAAGAAGCCAGTGCTGTTGTATAAGGTCAGCAAAGCAGGATTTTTCTCACCATCTATATATATTTTTTCCCTACACATCCTTATTCTCAGTTATTACTGGGTAATGCTGCTTTTGAACAAATATGTTTCATTTATTTGACCTGATACGAATATTTGTATTATTTGGATCCCTATATGGTTATATCTTTTTTATTTTCTCTAATTTTGAACTCTCCCCACTCCAACTACAATATTTCTTGTTAGGTAGTTGTGTTATATGCTGAGATCATTTTTGGGAGGTGAAGAATTAGACTTATCATAACCTTTCACCTTAGGTATCCGTTATTTGTTGTCTGTTGAAAATCCACACTGTAAAAAATAAGAAGTACCATTGTAGCCTGATTTTTTGTGGGCGCCTATGTGAGGTATGCCAAATGACCTGGTACATTTGCCAGTTGATGGGCAGAACTGTCCATGTATTAGGATAATATGACTATTTGGTAGAATAGAAAAAAATCACTTTGCCTGTTTGTTTTCTCCCTTTGTCTGTTTGTTTTCTCCCTTTGTGATGGTTTTAGTCCTTCAAGATTTTTTTTCTAATTGTTAAATTAATTGAGGTGACATTGATTGACAACAATTAATTATATTGTTTCCAGGTGCACAATTCTACATTACACTGTCTATACATTGCATTATGCGCTCACCACCCAGAACCAGCTCTCTTTCCATCACCATATATTTGATGCCCCCTCCCTACTCCACCCCTCCCCAGCTTTCCCACCCACCTCCCCCCTTACCCCCAGGTAACCACTAAACTATTGACTGTGTCCATGAGTTTTTGTGTCTTTGTTATTTTCAGTTTTATATTCCACCTATGAGTGAGGTCATATGTTTCTTTCCCCTTATGCTACCTCATTTTCTGTTTCTTGATTTCCTCTTCTGTCTCCCTAGAAGTCTTCCTTCCTATGACTCTTGCAAGGCAGTTATAATGGCCTATTTTCCTCATGCTTTTAGGGTTTTTCTGTCTTTGAATATTCTCTGCCAGCTTTCTTTAATTCCTAATTGATTTTAAAATCAGCTTTCTAGAAGTATAATTTATGAGGGGGGGGTCACAAAAAACCAGAATTTTCTCTCATTGATGTGAGAGGGGTTGTGCGCTTGGAATTTGTTTCTCTGGGTCAAAAGGTCAACCAAAGTTTTTATTTGGAAATTTTGAGAAGGTTGCATTATGATTTGAGGAAGAAACATCTTGAATTGTGGCAAACAGATGACTAATTCTTCCACCATAACAACACACCTGCCCATATTGCACTGAGTATTCAGCAGTTTTTGACCAAAAAAATGGTATGACCCCCAGGTCCCACCCTCACTATTCACCTGATCTTGCCCTGAGCGACTTTTTTGTTTTTGTTTTGCTTGGTGAAAAAAGTTCTCAAAGGGAAACATTTTGCTGATGTGGAAGAGGTGAAACAAAAAACAGCTTAAAGTGCTAAAAGACATCAAATCAATGAGTTCAAAAACTGTTTTGGGCAGTGGAAAAATAGTCTCATTAGGTGTATTGTATCAAATGGAGATTACTTTGAAGGTGAATGAAGTTTAAACATGTAAGAATAAATATTAATATACAATTTTTATAAATAAATTCTGGGGTTTTTTGGGGGGGCTCCCCCACAGACATATATTAAAATTCTCTAATTTTGTGTGGATAATTTGATGAGTTTGACAAATATATAGTTATATAGCTACCACAACAATCATGGTAAAAAGGAAAACATTTGAATCACTCACAAAAAGTTTCCTCCTTCTGCCAAATTTTGATTTTTTCCCCCCTAAAGAATGTGTTGGTTCCTCTTTTTCTCTAGAAGTCATCTCTTTCTTTACCCGATGATCTTCACCTTCCTAATGAAATTATATCTTTGTTCTCCCTGTTGTAATCCCATAAATTCATCGCCATTAAAAAATGATCTAATTTCTTCCTGAATTCCTTCTTTAGATTTTCTTTTTTTGCATTAGAGACCATCCAGCATTCATTGGGACAAATTTTACCTTCTCTGTTGTTTTTTCAGTTCTCCTGAGTTCTAAGCCCTGAGCAAATGAGCCTTCTTGTCTGTCTTTATCATTTCATGGTCTCACCAACTTGAACAGGTTCGTACCTTTCTAAAACATAAGAACAGTGATAAACTTGTTTTATAAAGAGCTGTGATATTTTTATTTACTATATATTGTGTTCAGTTTATTTCTGGATTCACAAAACATGATTTTTCTGATCCTTGCCCAAACCTAAGTGAAAAGCATCTAACATTGGTTAATATTTCTTTTCCTTGCCACAATTTTACTCCTTTGTTGTATTACAAACATGGCAAGTTTTTGCTAATATTTTTCTTATGTCATAATGTTTAATTCCTAAGCATTTTTTAGGTGCTGTGGTAAGGCATTAGACAACAGGGGCAAACAGAATGTAATTCAAATAACTTTGGGTTCTGATCCATGAGGCTTTGATGTCTAGCTTCCTTAAGCTTCAATTTCTTTTTTTGTAAAATGCAAAAAATACCTTGATTTGAACACTAAAATAATAAAAATTAGAGAAAGTATATATAAAGGATAATTACAAACATGTATGTGTACTAGAGATAATGTATGTAAAACATGTTACAGAACATCTATCCCACAGAAAATATTCATTAAATGATCAGTGTTTCTTATTTCAGCAAATAAGTGCTTTAGATGTTCCGATTAAAATATAACAATGATTGTATAATCTTTTTGTATCTACTATTTCAGCTAATTTTTCTTCTCTTCCATAAGTTTTATTGATTTTTTTTTTTACCTTTGTTTTTTTGTGTTATTCTTTTTACAGCAAATTCTAGGATTCTAAAAAACAATACAGGCAAACCAGATTTTTGCCTCAGGTTATCTCTCTCATTTCTCCCTTGACTTCTATTTTTCCTCTTTCCTTTCTTAGGTTTCTAACATAGTACGTACTGTCTTTTCTCTTAGTTTCTATTTTTGAGTGACCCTGATCCCTTAACTTTTACTATTGCAGTTTGAGAGGATGAGAAGAAGGAACATATGAGATATCAGTTCAACAAATCCTTACCATTTTGCTGTTTTTTTTCCTTTCTTATTGTACTGTTTTTCTATCTCTATGAAAGATAAGTCTCAAGGCTCTCTTCCCACACTGTGGCCTCCAAGTCTTCCTCCTATCATTGGTCACTCTGGCTTTTCCCCAGGTAAAACCCCTGATGTAGAAAACATACAAGCTACAATTGGCACTGTTACTGTCTTAAAAATATGAAAATTAGGACCCACACAAGATATTTGCAACTGGCAAATAAAATTGGCAAGCTTATCTGAGTCTCAACTGATTCCTGTTACAAGATATTTTCTACCTGGCCAATAGATCTCTCTAATTTAATGTTTCTGAAACCTGGACTAATATGAGAATCATTGGGGGAGGTTTTAAACAACACTGAATGCCTGAGACTCCCCACAGTGGATCCAGAATTACTGAGGAAAGGGCCCAGGACTCTGTATTTTTAAAAACCTCCCACTTGATTCTGATGTACAGACTCTATATTTTTAAAAACCTCCCACTTGATTCTGATGTACAGACAGGGCTGAGAAGCATTGTTACAATGCATCATCTAGTCTCCAAGCTCTTTTTAAAAAAAATTCAATTTCAGTGGTGCTAAAACCAAGAAATAATTTTCCAGTTACTGAGGTGTGTGTGTACGTATGTGTATGTTTGGTAGTGGAATTTTTTCTTTAATAAAACAGAAAAAGGTATAGCTGCTCTGGGGTGAGTGTGTGGAGGTCTTCCTAACCAGCATCCCTAGTCTGCCATTCACAGCACTGTTTGAAAATCCTTATCCCAGGACCAAAGCATATGGACATTTATTCCTCCTATCTTGGGTCAACTGGGCAGGACCTAGATGAT
Organism: Craseonycteris thonglongyai; assembly: GCA_004027555.1. Taxonomy (NCBI): domain Eukaryota; kingdom Metazoa; phylum Chordata; class Mammalia; order Chiroptera; family Craseonycteridae; genus Craseonycteris; species Craseonycteris thonglongyai. Next base: position 5,023 of record PVKE010024996.1, read on the forward strand.
AGCACTTCTCAGTCAAATGCATACAGTAGTTAGTTCTGTGTAAACATTCCTATTTTTCTATGTGTGTTATGATGTGGAAAATATTCATAAGAACTGGTCTAAGAAATTGTTTTTAGGTTAGTTTTGTCACCATTGGCATGGCTACAGATTTCACTGTACAAGCACTTTAACAATTCATAGTCCAGTGAACGATATTTAGCACCTTAAAAATTTATTTTTGCAAGGTTATGCAGTTGCTGTTTTTGTGTTCTTTTGTTTTGCTTTCATTCTGGTATTTATCAGTAATGATACTTTTAGAAAATGTATGTACTGTAATTAAAAATTAATCCACAACTGGTTATAACAGGTGACACTGAACCAAGGAGTCATTTTCCATTACTGTTTTTTCTCAGTGGGTGCTAGCCTTGTTTATATGTATTTTTTTTTTAAATAGAAACCTTTCTATTCAGAATAAAATAGATTTCTGCTTCTGGCTGTTTGTCTGCTTGCAGGAGATTCCCAGCAGGTGCACACACTCTGGGTCATTGATTCTCATCTCATTTCATGCACATAATAAATTGCTGTAGGGTGTAGTTTCGGGGTATGAGTGAATTTCAGCTGTCATCTCTAGGGCAGCTTACCCTAGAATTAGATTCTGCCATTTCAAATGCCATTTGTCTTCATTAATCTTTACTGTTGCCCCATTTGTCCTATACATGTAATGTGACCTGAATAGCTTAATAGTGTGTCCCTGTGCTGGCAGGTCGGCTAGGACTGAAATACAGACATACCTTCCAGACACTGTTACCTGTAAATCAAAGTAAAATTATGTCTATTCTTTTTGTAGACTTTGTTTCTTTTTGTTTCTTTGTTTATTGTAATTTAGTACCAAGATTTCTGCTTTCCTTCTATTTTGTTTTTATAGCACAAGATGTATGACAGGCTCTTGAACTCTAAACCAGTCTAAAAATTTCCATTTAATTCTACAAGTATTGAATGAGACCCAATATCTTCTGGATAGTTGTTTTACTAGATGCCAAATGCTTTGAGGTCAGGGAGCATGTCTTAATTTTTTTTTCATAGTTCAATTTGAGCATAGTGGGCACTCCATAGTAGGCCCTTGAGTAAAAATGGCAGTTACTGATACTCCTACACATCTGGTTACTGGAGGTGGCAACTGAGTATTAATCTTGCTTTTCTCCATTTCCATTACTGCATCGAACCCATCAGCCAGATATATTGATTTACATCCATGTATCTCTCAAATCTAATTCTCTGAATCACTGTAGACAAAAGCCACCATCATATTTTCCCTAGATTATTTTAATGGCCACCTGACTGGCATTTCTAGAGTGCCTCTAGTCTATCTATTCCACACACACAGCACATAAAGAGCTACTTAAAGAGAATAAATTTGACTATGTTACTCTTCTTCAATGATTTGCCATCATACCCAAGATAAAATCTAATTTCTATATTATTTCTAACATAGTCCTATCATGTTCGGCTCCTCCATTTTCCTACTAACTAGACTCTTCTTTGTACAAACTCCAGTAAAACAGACTTTTCCCCAGTACTGTCTTAAGTGCTCTACTCCCAGCATTTCTCATTAGAAAAAAAATACTTTGAACAGTTATACTAAGAAGGCTATAGATTCTTTGCATTTTAGTTCAACTCACATCTGCAGAGAGTTCTTCTCTATCTTATCTAAATTATATCTAGGTCTCTCCTTCTGGCCTTGCTAGTTATTCTTTTTCATTAAATCTTGTTTGTTTTCTTTTCAGTAATTATATATATATATATATATATATTTAAAGATGTATTTAAATTGTATTTGACAGAGAAAGAGAAAGAGGGAAGAGGGGAGAGCCTAGAGCAATCCCCACAGTTTCACATCATTAGTTTTCTACATAGTTTCATTCCACAGGTGGGCACGGGGCTACATAGAGCAGGAACCAGCTGGGGGCCTCCTGTATGGGAGACACACCTGCGTGAGCTGGGGGCCTCCCACATGGGAAGTGTGCCTGGGACAGAAGCTGAACTGGGGGGGGGGGAAGGGTGGCTTCCCACATAGGAAGCTCGCCCCAGTGAGACCCAAACTGGGGGCACACCCCAGTTCAGCATATGTGTCGGCAAGGGCCTGGATCTGGATTCTATCCTTGGACCCCGGGGGTGCAAGACGAATGTTCAACCTACTGAGCCATCCTGGCTTCCCTCAGGACTTATATTTTGAAGTTCTGTGTTGTTTGGGAAGTTAATTTTTTAATTAAAAAATTATTTAAAATTGTCTTACTCATAGAGTGTTAGAACCATGAGGGGGGAGATTAGTGTATTTGTTTATTCTTGTGTTCCTAGTATCTAGGATTGTGCCTCACACCTTGTAGATGCTCAATAAATATTTCTTCAATAAATTATTAATTGTGGCTATAAATTTCTCTAAATATACTAGGCCTCCTTTTAGAAAGATATAGCTTGTGAATTTGATTCAGAACTCAGTTTTATAGACTTGAGTCCTATTTCTATCACTAGCAGCATATCAAATTCCCAGTTTTACCTGCAAAATAACAGGCTTGGGTTCTCCATATATTAGGATCATTCTTCCATTAACCAACTGCTCTTAGGGTGGTCGGGCACCATACAGAGGTAGAAAAGTTAAACAATCCACTCCCCCTCCCAAACCCCACACACACATTACCTCTACCATGCAGCAGAAATCAGACTGTGGCTTGATTGATCACAGCCTGACTTAGAAAGGAGAATTTCATTCCTATTTTATAAATTCAATAATATATTATTTCCTGTTTCTCAATTTTTTTTTCCATTTAAACTCATACAGCAAAGGGTTGAGGAGATCCTGAAGTCTGCTTTTTAAAATTTTTTCTAGAACCTTATCTTCTTAGATATTCCATGATTTATGATGACTAAATAGGTTCTGAAGAGATTACTGTGCATTTATGCCAGGCATCAAAAATCACAACTTACTTATATTTTATATAACATACAGGGCATTGTTCTCACCATACTTCTGTTCATGGAATGCTGTAATTGGCTCTAATAAAGGTTGGTCATTACCATGGTATTCTGTAGCAATTAACAGGCCCTACTGGAAAGCTTTCAGCAAATATATGCCCTTTTAACTGTATAATGCTTTGAAGAAATAACATCAAATACCAAGAAGAGAATAGTTCAAGGGTCAGTTTCAAAGTTTTCCTGTTTGAGTGCACTCCCATTTTATTTTAATATTTGAGTTCATAATTAATATTTGGACTTTGCAATAAGAGGCTTCTTTAAATTTTAAATTGTTAATACATCTGTAACTTCTAGAGATGTGACTGCTACACCTAATATGCTTTTATTCTATTGTGAAGTATACATATCAATTTTTGATAAAATTGACATTTTGTAATTCTTTATAATATAAATTAGGTAATAAATAATTTTTGTTTATATGCTGCTGTGCCAGTTAGACTTTATAGAAACAAGTCAAAATAATGACTAATTAAGGATTACAGAATAATGGAGGGAACTGTATAGCAATATACTTACAGTAAAAAAAGAACACTCTTTTGCACAGGAAAAACCTACATTTCAATTCCTTGTCTAATATTTAATAGTTAAGTGACCTTGAGATCCCTAAGCGATACATTGTCTCTACTACCAGATTCCTGGAGACTGTCCAATTTTATTTTTTACTTAAAATGATAAGTAGTACTTTTAGTCCAGAACCAACAACTATTATAGTTATATGCTTAGGGATTGATGAACAGGTTTGTAACATTCCTTTTATTGTTTAAGTGTCTGCAAATACTTCTCCTAATTTAGAGGAGTGGCTCCCAAATGTATATTGAATGTATTAGATTTTCATTCATTTTCATAAATTGGATTTTTTAAGGGTCATGATAAATGGGAACAGGGGTCAAAAACCCAAATGTATACCAAGCACAAGCATTTTTAGTGAACTCAACAATTTGTTTTTACTTCGTGGAAGTAGTGGAGCACGACATGATAGCTCAGACTTTGGAGTCAGACTGTGGTGTGCATTCTAGCCCTGCCATGTGTTGTTTGCTTATTTGTTTAGGTCGAGTGATTTGATCCAATGTATGGGACATGGGCTGAGAGGATAAGTTCTTGTCTGAAATAAAAAAGTTGTTACTGAGAGTGGAGGAGAGACTCTAAGTATTCTACCCCACCCCACTCTATACTTTAGAAAAAGTAATATATTTGCCCTATCTGACCTCAAATGTTAATCACAGAATCTCACTGCAGACATTTCAGGCATAGTAGTTCAGTCCTGGAGGACTGTAGCTGTGAGTCCTGGGCCCTTTCTAATCTCTGTGTTTCTTGGTTATCAGACGCACAAACAGTGCTATGGAGTGTCATAACCTATATTAGGTGTGTTTTGCTCAAATGTTTGTCTTGAGATAAACTTATTATTGGCACCTCTAATGTAGGGTGACCAGACGTCCCGCTTTTGGTGGGACAGTCCTGATTTTTAACAATTTGTCTCACATCCCGCAGTGTTTTAAAAAAGTCCCGATTTTTGGAAAGAATGCACGACAAGCTAGGGAACGGCGGAAGATAGACCAAATTTTTAATCAAGAACCCCCTCCCCCCCGGTCAATGGTGTCCCGCTTTACCAATGTTAAAATCTGGTCTAATGGCACCTGAGAGCTGGCCATAAAACAATCTTTTGGAGGATTCTTACCTATTCAATAGTTTTGTCAGTGGCAGGGAAACTATACATGGTATCAAAGATATTTTCCTAACAGAATTTCTGAAGCAATAGAAATTTGTCTGTCTGTTTCAGTATATTTTTATATATTTCAACTGCTATTTTTCACCATTCTCCTCTTCCTGCTACTTCTTAATCTAGTAAACACTGGATCTGACCTGAACTCTAGAGTTTTCTAATGCTCAGTTTTGGAGAGCTACTGGCCTCTATGGTATGTATTTCTTTAACATTCAAATGTCATATACATACAATATAATTTATAAGATGTTGTTTAAAAATTTAGCAGCATAGTTTTCTACTATTATTGTAAATATTCCTGTTCTTAAATTATCATTTAACTCCCATCTGAACTTCATGCTTATTCGGCAAAGATTGGATCAAATACCCAGAAGTATATCAGTATTTCTTACTAAAAAGAAATGTGTTGAGAAAACACATTTTGGCATTATCTATCTGCACACTGACAATGACTCCACTGTCCTCCCAGCAAAATGGCTGTCAAGTGTTTGGGACATCTCTACGGAGGAAGCACTGTTCCCAAACTGGCCAAAGAAAACCCAAGGACTCCCTCAAAAAGGGATATGAAAAATTCAATTCTTTCTTTTGAGCTCATGACTCTTGAGTTCAGGAGTCATGAAAAGTTAATTAAGGCTTTGTTATAAAGAGAGAATAACAATATCTAACGCTTGGCCCATGTGTTACCACCTTCTTACACAATTATATTCCCTGCGCACAGTTAATCCAGACCTGAGAGGCTAAGAGATTGGTGATCTGTTAGATGTTTTGTTTGGTGGACAGACACCAAGGCAGGTAGGAATATGGGCATCAGGCTCAGACCAACCTGCATTCTAATCCCATAGGGCTCTACCACTTACTGAATGCTGGGCCTTGCTAAATCTCAGAGTCTCAGTCAAAGAAGAATTATAATGCTGTTTATTTTATGAATCTGTCATGATAGTTAATACTATAAAGTACCTAAAAGCTTAGCACAGTTTCTGGCATATAACAGGTGCTCCTTAACCGGAACAATTATTATTAAGGAAAGAAAATAGCTCAGCCTTGTAAGATTTCTCAGACTCTGTATTTATTGCAGCTTGCAAAGTAATCAGAGGCAATCTTCGATTCCAATGAATTGTCAAATGAACTCCAAAATGGTCTGGAGGCTTTGCTAGAAATAAATGATAGAGATTTATTCAAGGGTCTTAGTGTCTGCAAACTGGAAGCACAGTTAGCCAAAACCCAGAATTATTTCTAAAAGAGAGAAAAGTTATGAGTTCTTATAGTAAAAAGTACATTCTTAAGGGTAATCAGTCCTTCATTCTTAGCCCTAGGATTGATCCGGAATGGTCAGTCCAATATTAGTCAGTCAGGATGATGGATGTCAGGTGGTACAGAAGATGGGCACCAGCAGGCCTGGTCACGCCTGATAGTCTAGATAATGGATGTGAGGTGGACATGTATGTGAGTCCTTCAAATAGTAATCAGTTGCCCTGGATACTTGAATCCTTCAGGGGATAATTAGAGAGTTACCTGAAGGTCCAGATGTATATCTAGGCATTAACACAGAACAAGAAAGTTGATGTATTATATATACAGACATTGACACAGGACTGGAAAGTTCAAAAAAATTTAAGTTTTTAGGCTACTTAGGACAAGAGGGGACACTTTTCCAATGCCTCAACCATCATGTTATTTTTAGCAGCTTGGTTAGAGTGACTCCATTTTATATATTCCCTATCTCTACTCTCTTCAAAACTATGGTCATAGCTATGAAGAAACCATTTTCCAAATCCTAAGTAGTTTTTCAAAAATTGCTAAATCCGATGGGAGTAGTAAAATATCTGAAAAGGGTCTACCCCCTAGATGTAGCTGAAGTTATATTAATTGACCACCAGGTCACTTAATACCCTTCCACATTAAAGAAAAGCCAGGATTGGTTAACACCCATCACTGGAAAAACTTAATTTACAGAAACTACAAATAGACCACTTCTAATTGCACAATTGCCCAAAGGTTCCCAGAAAGGAATGTACTTAATCAGTAGTCAGAATAGATTAGACCTAATACTAGACCAATCAATCACTGGTTGGATGATCCTAAAGGAAGTGCAGGGTCAGAACACATGCGGTTGGTGTATGCTGGCAGCTACTTAAAAATTCTTCTCCATTCGCAATATACATAAAGCTATAGTGAAGTCCAAATGCCCATTGACATACTCAATCATAGTTTCCCAATGTTCTGGAAAAGCACCTGCATGTAGTTATCCAACTGTTGTTAGAAGTTTGGATATCATTTTCTGGCCTTTTTTTTTTTTTCTGTAGTGAATCCAGAGTGAACTAGTAGTCCACAGATTGAAGCTAAGCAGCTTTCAGAGGAAGAGTAAATGTCATTTAGGATTACTGTGTCAATCCCTGTGTCAATCAGCCTGGCTTAACAGGACCCTAGGAATAAAGTCAGGCTGGAAAAAATATATGTTGTTAGTGCTCTTGGAAACAATATCTTTTGTTTGTGGCTTCCATTTTAGTAAAAGAGATGTATCTGTGAAAGTGATTGATTCTGTTCTTTCAAAGCTGGCGATTTTAGTAATAAGGTTTGGAATTTGATGCGTAGGAATTGATGGCATACTGTCTTTGCTGAATATTCTCAGTCTGCTTTTTGAGCTTTTATCTCCACCTCTATTTTGCTCTGTGTTTCAGGAGGTTGATCTCCGGAATCCTATAAACCCAGCTCCATTGTCTTTCAGCTTTTGTTTAGAGTGGCCCATGGGAGGAACCAAAAAGGGATTGGGAGGATAAAGAGGTTGGAGTATTTACTTCTTTGGTCTACGTTGTGAGTCTCTTTGAGGCCACAGCTTTCTTGGAACTGTCAGTGGTTTCCAATAACCATTCTTCCTATTTGCTTCCTGTTGTTGCTTACCTGAGGATGCCTCCCCATCCTAAGTGATTTCTCTTAACTCTTGTCTACCTTTTGTGAACAGTCCCTCTATTCAACTATATTTAATTGTCACTTTTAAGTGGGCTGTCTGTTTCCTGCTTTGCCATTGTTTCTAAAGGAGCTGAAGAGGGAAGAAAAGTTGGCTCAGTGTAATCATGATTTCTAGCAGTTTTCATTCAATGTCTGTTAGAAATAAGATAATTTAATAGCCTCAGCCTCTAAATATTCCTGGCTGGTGGCTCACAGCCTGAGAGGAATTGAGCACTTGAGTGCTTGGCAGTGTGATGCTGTGAGCAAAATGAAGACTGAGGAAAACAATACATTTTTGGAAATTAATACATTTCTAATTAAACCATGGGGCAAAAAGAAAATCATAAGGGAAATAAAAAATATTTTGAGCTGAATTAAAATGAAAACAAAACAAAATTAATGTTGCTAATACTTATTCAGGATGCAGGTTTAATATATAAAAGATCAATTATATAGTCTAGCAAGGAACAAATAGGAAATAAAAGCCTATGTGTGTGTATACAAGTCCTAAATTTCTTTTTAAAAAGTATTTCAACCTTATATTACACACAAATATTAATTTGAAATGTATCAAAGACTTAAACATAAAAGTTAAAACTATAAAACCTCTCAAAGAATCCATAGGTTAAAAAGGATAAAATTTTCTTGTTCTTCATATAGAAGATCTGATAAGACATAAAAAGCATGAACCACAAAAGAAAAAATTGATAATTGGACTAGATTTAAATTAAAAACCTCTGATCATCAAAAAATACTTCTGAGAAAATAAATAGGTAGGATGGAGAAAACCAGGATAAAATTGTATGTATATATATGTACTTTCCCATGTCTCTGTGTTAATATATGTATATTTTTAACCCATTTATAAGTTAAATAACTTAATTAAAAATGTGCAAAGATTGGAACAGACCTTTCACATAGGGGAATATACAAATTCACTCTGGTAAATATGCTTACTATCACGGATCATTAGGGAAATGCAAATTAAATCTTTAGTAAGGTATGACTATGCACCTACTAGAATGACTGAATTTTAAAAAGCTGATAATAATAAGTGTTGATAAAGGATATGAAGCAATTGGAACTCTCATACATTGTTTTTAAAAATGTCAAGTGATACAACCACTTTGCACTTGATCTTAGCCAAGAAACGATTGATACAACCACTTTGGAAATCATTCTGGAAAGTTTTTATACAACTAAATAAATGTAATTTTTCCATAAACTTCAGTAATTGTACTTTTAGGAATTTACACAAGAGGAATAAAAACATGTAACTACACAAAATTGGGCCCTAATAAGCATAGCAGCATTATTATAGTAGCCAAATGCTGAAAACAATTTAAGTGTATATCAACAAATATACATAACAGTAAAGATAAATAAGTTCCATTCAATTGACTATAACTCAATAATAAAAATAAGCAAAGCACTGATAGTTATATTCAACAATGTGGATTAACTTAAACAATATTAAGTTGATCATTATGTGTTCACCACCACCCACAGTCAGATTTCTTTCCATCACCATATATTTAGCTCCCACATAGTATAACACATAGATGAAGTACTATCAAATTGTACACGTGGAACCTACATGGAAGTGTTTGCTATCTTTATTGTATTGTTGGTTACATGAGTATATACATTTGTCCAAATTCATCAAACTGTACACTTATGGGTATATTTTATTGAATGTAAATTATTCCTTCATAAAATTGATTAAAAATAAAATTAAGAATATATATATATAAGAAGTTCTTTTATGTTATGTTACCAATGAATAACAAATGAAATGCTAAAATGAAATTTATCATGTTCAGTGAACAAGCCATACTATGGTTGAAAGCACACATTTTTCTTTTAAACTGAGAAATATTTACCATTCCTAGAAAAATAAAATTTCCTTTCAGACATGATAGAATTTTCTAATTAACTGTTTATCTTAAAATTCAGTTTCAGCATACAGTTATTTTTTGGTGTGTGTGTATGTGGGGGGTGGGGGGGTGGCTGTGCGACTGAATAGTAAAAATCAAGGGCATATTTTCATGATATAAAGAGACGCCAATAACTAAATAACTAGGTCGAGTTCCTCCATAAGATATTTCTACGGGCATTACAAACCAGTTATTTCGCCTTCTTTTCCCATATCTTCCTGATATCTGAAATCTTTTGTTTAGCATTTGTGCCTTTCACCCATGGTCCAAGACTTTCCCTGTATCTAATTATCTGTGTCATTCAAAAGTTGCGCTTCTACTAAAGCATCTTTTCCCTATGGAATAATTGTTTATGCAACTGTATTAAAAATTTTTTTTCTTTGTAAAATCATTATTTGTTTTATTATAAAAATGTGGGGATCTATTATTACAATTAAATAGCAAAGTATAAATGAAAAAAGTGATAATTTTCTTCTTTTCCTTGAGGAAGGAAACACCGTTAATAGTTTGCTATGTACTCTTTTGCTGTGCTTATGGAAACATAAACATACCTATGAGTATAAGTTACATATGGTAGGTTAATAGGCAGTCATACTTTACATAGTATTCTATAAGTTCTTTATTTAACAGTATAAAGTAGACATCTTTCTGAAGGGTGTGTGTGTGTGTGTGTGTGTGTGCATGCATTGTTTATGCTGGCTACAGAGTATTTTACAGTGTGCATTTTATTCAACCAATTGCCCATTAATAAACTTTTGGTTTGCCTCCTTTTTTCTTATTTTTTATTATGAACAATGCTGCTATAAACCTCTCTCTGAATACTCTTGCTTTTGTTTTTTTGAGATAGAAATCTAGACAGACTGAGCATAAATCTAAACACCTTCAGCAATTTTCTCATGGCTTTCAAAAATCTCTGTGCATAAGAAAATCATTCTTTTTAAAAATGCAAATTTCTGGATCTTACCAGCCTCCCATAATTCTAAGATAAAATGCAGTAATTTCTACCTTTAAATATTCATCCTTAGTGGCTTTAAAACAGATATTTCTGGAATCACACTTGAGGAAATACTGTGCTTAGTTATCCTGGGAAAGTTGCGTAGTGCTTTTTCAGTTTCAGTTTCCTCATTTTCCGACACTAGAATGTAAAATCCACCAGGATGAGTAGTTCTTATCTATTTAGTTCACTTACGTAGAGCCTACAATCATGTCTGGCATGAAGACACAAGTATTTAATAAGTAAAAAAATGAATAAATGAGTGAAAATGTGAAATGAAATGAATACCTATTGCATAGGATTGCTTTTAGGTTTCACTACAATAATGCATCTAACACTACTGAGTACTGTAGACACTTAATAAACATGAGCTCTATTTTTTCCCTTGAATTTTCAGTCATCGTGGTGCACAAAACACCAGCTACAATTCAATGGGTGGTGTTATTTAAAACAACAATAATTATATAATAAAACAAGAAGGAAGTGAATTTGCAAGTTTAATGGTACAAACATGATATGTTTTATTTTTTAATGGAAGGCTTATTTAAGTCAGTTCATACTGTGCCACTTCTTTACCAAAGAATCCATCAAGACGGAGACATTAACTTATTATTAATACAATAGCTGTATGAACGTGTGAAAAATGAGTCGTAAAACACTACAGTAATTTTGATAGCTATTATAAATCAAACTCTGAGTGTGTATTTATAGAATGCCAAGGAGTATTTGTGAGGATAATGGAAGACCTATTTAGTTTTTAGAATTAACTAGTCAAAACTGATGGACGAAATAGATTCTTCCACATAAAATGATATAAATTATCCAGATCTTAATTGGCATTTTTTTTTTTTTTTGGTCCAGGCTGACAAGAATTCCCTTACTATTGTTTACCTTGTCAGTGCATTGGTTTAAGAAGTAATTAAGCTTTGTAAAATTTTAGTTTGCTAGGTTATGACCCAGAACTTCCATTTTGCATTAATATTAACTTACTGTTTAGATGGGCATTTAACTTCACACTTGGGGAGCTTCTATGAAAAAGTATAGTCATTCAAGAAGTCATGAATACAATTATATTGTTGGAAAAAATACTGGATGCTAAATACCCAAAATAGAAAGTTAAGATATAGCCTTAAGAGCTTTAGAGACAAGATAAATGGAATCTCAGTGCATCAAATAGGTGGTATTGTATTGAAAAAATAAAAGAAAATATAAGGCTGCTTTTTAAGGGGGGCAACTAGAGGATTTAAAGATAGTATGCTCTAGCATAAAAAATAAAAGCACTTTTAAAATGTTAGCTATTTTTCATAAATATTAGAAAAAGTGACATTTTATGCATGAGCCAATTGTTAAGATTATATTTTCACAGTGAGATAAAGTGGAAGGTCACGGAACATCTTGACCAGGTGGACTGGTTAGTTTAGTCTAGGTAACTGAGGGAACGTTTTGGGAAGATGACATGTGGCGAAACTTTATCATCACTTATGAAGAATGTGATTTCATAGGGCTGATGTTGTTACCATAACAATCTAAGAAAAGAAGTAAGGAGAAGCATTTTTGCTACTAAGAGGACTATACCACGTTATCGTATGCTTCACCTTGGAGGTAAAAGTAAAATGGATGCAAAGAGAAGTTAAATAACTTTCTCTTAAGAATCACAGCTAGCACCAAATGATAATAACAATAATAATAAAATAAAAGAGGAAAAGAAAGAAAAAGTCATTGACACAATAAAAAAATCCTTGAAATTATGACACTTATTAGATCTATAAATGAAACTGCTAAATAATCTTACATCATTTCTTGGGTGGAGAACATTATGTTACTCAGCTAGATAAGGTTTCCTAGACATCTTTCCATGGGAAAGCTGAGCTCTTTTGGACTTGAATTGATTCTGTAGTTGGTGATTGCCAGTTCACATGAGTAGGGTTTTCTGGTACATTTGTGGTACCCATCTAACCTACCACATTATCTCTTTTTACCCATTTTTATTAGACCTACTATCTAGATTTGTAACCTGTCTTCTGCATTTGTTTTAGACATTGAGTGTTTTGCTTTCTGGTAGGAATTGTGACTGTTGGATGAGAATGCAATGTATAGTTTAAAACTGCCATGTGTGAAAATAAGTTTAAGTAAGTTTTTGGGATGCTGAAATGAATTCTGAAACCCATGACAGGCAAACCGATCAATGCTCTTTGTGTAGATAGCTCTGGGCTCTGATGCAACTTCCCAGAATGTTCTAACTAACTGTCCTAGTTACCACTACTATGGAATCTTTACACTCAGTTTGAATGTGGCTGGAGCAGGTTAAGCCAATAGATGGAGACTTGATCCAGATAAGCAGACAGGATTAGATGATACCATCTGAGGTAGCACTTTGCATAGAGGGTCAGAGATAATTCTAAGTGTCATATGAATTACAGGTGGTAGGGATGAAGTGAGGAGTCCATGGAGGAGATCTGCCTGGTAAAGCAAACAATAAATGTATGGAAAGTGGACATATGATCAGGGTAGTAGCAAGTTTTTGCCAGTATTAAAGGACTGCCTGCCAGTAGGCATAGACTTTCTATATGGAGTTCTAGGTAGTCTTTCAGAATGGATTAGAAATAAAATGTTAATAATATATGAAAACCAATGTGGTACTATTATCATATTCTAGGCTAGAAGCAACAAGAATGTGTTCTGAGAAGAAAAAGCACATTTCAAAGCCATTATTACTAAAAATAACAAGAATTAGTATTTCATATATTACCAGACTCAATCAATATGAACCGTGTATCTCATTGAATTTATTGGGTCACATTTGCCCATTGGTAAGATAGGTATTGTTATTTGGTGATTAAAAACCAACATGATAAATAAGCTGTTACTGGGAGAGTGAGCGATCTATGGAGGATGTACAGTATTGTTATACCTAATGTAGACCACACATAGGACAGCCTGCATGGAACTTGGAAAGGGAAGGAAGGCGAGCTAATTTTTCTTCATCTTCCACCTCACTCCTTCACTCCAGCTGGACTTCAGATGCCAGAGACCTCTTTAGTTATCAGGCTTCTCATCCTGGTGAGAGAGAGAATCATCCTGAAGGTCACACACTTGGAATCAAAATGTTACAACATTGGCAGCCAGATGAACTAGATTTGGCTAAAGAACTATGAAAATAATGAGATAGAACTCTTGAAACATATGAGTCAGAGTTTTATATAACTGGGTGCCAAATAGTGACATTTCTTATGACATTTCTCAGAGAAAGGACATTTGTCAGGTCACCTGTGGGTGCTGTACTTTGACAAGGAAAATGTAAATGTTTGGACTTTCTTGGTCCTGTCCTCTGTGCAGCGGCATCTAACAGGGGAACTTCTCGTTTGTTCATTTGATATTTATTTGCTCTTATATTCAAGAAGCTTTGAGAGCTATTTCAAGCCCCCAGGGTGCAGAAATGAAGGTTCAATGGTGGAAACAAGCATATGCATAAGATAGGAACGAGGTGTGTGTGTGTGTGCGTGTGTGTGCATGTGCGCGTGCATACGGTTGAGGATACCAAGGTTTCCTACAAAAATGTGGCTTCTGGACTTAAGTGAAAGGAAGGCCAGTTGGAGTTGATCAGGTGAGACAGACAGACAGCACGGACATTCTAGGCTAAGGACAGTCCTTGAAATCAATTCCTACTAGGACATTTTGTATTAGTTCAGAGAGATGTTTGCAATATCATCAGTACATTTGAAAGACATTTTGTTTCCTGAACTTTCTTTTTTTGTCATTCAGAAATGAATTATGGCTCCACAGGAAGGCTGACAGTGGCAGAAAATGTCTGAAGGAGACAGCTCCTTGAAACACAAAGTGTGACAGGTCATAGGGCTACACCCTCTAGGAAACTGGAGGAATAGGTGAATCTGAAATGTCAGTGGGTTGAGGAAGGGTATACCAACTGCCTTCTGTAGATTACTTCAATCAGCCTGGTTATATCTTTCTCAAAGGAGTCAGTGTTTATTTGGTGAAGATACGTGGGATTCCTCACCTAGCAGGGAGGCAGGAACCCTGTTAGGGTGTTGGCTGTCTCGTGGGAAACACACACACACACACACACACACATCTCCTAAATAAAGTGTCTTCAGCAAGCCATCAGAGAATCCAGTAAAAAATAATCTTTGATAAAAAATAAATCTGTCTCAGGATTTTGGATTCTCTTTGTGCAGTGTCAGATTCTGGTGCAATTTCTCCTTTAAGTAATAATTATATTATATACAAAAGATTTTTTCAGAGCCACACACTGACTGGCATTAGGAGCCATTGAAAAAAGTAATCAACAAGAAAGGACTTACAGGTAATATTTCCAATATAAGAAGGCAGGTGTTTGTAATTGTTTAACAAATAATTAGCTGATGAGCAAATCAATTAAGCTATTAATAACTTAATTAGCTGTTAAAGTTTTGTTTGAATTTGTCCATGTTTGTTCAACAGTAAAATACACAATAAAACTGACAGCAACTATCTACATGATATTAAATGAAAGGCCATCTTCAAAGTGCTGGGTGATATTTTTCTTGAGATGACCTTTAGCAAGTGTCAGGCTCTGTTCTCTAGAAGTTGTAGCTCTCATTATGTACTTCATACACGCTTAACATCAAACTTTCTATGTTGTTTGTGACATGTCTCCAATCACAGAATGTTCTTTGAATAATGCTCCCATTCTAACATTTCTATCTCTGTCTCCTGTTAGAGTTTAACCCAAATATTTTTTCATAAAACAAATAGAAATGTATTTAAATTTATTTAACACCTCATAAAGTTCTTCATTTAAATGTTATTCAAAATTTAATATAGTTTTCTGAAAAAAGGGGAAAGGAAGTTAATAGTTATTGAGTGCCTAATTTGTGCCAGGGGCGTTACTTGTATTTTCCTAATTCTCAAAACAAACTCATGAGGTGGGCTTTATTATGCTCCATTTACAAAAATGGCATTTGAAACAGAGGTAAAACAGTTGTTCAGTGTCACAGTCAGTTAACGCTGAACAAAGATCTGATCTTGGGCCTTCTTGAGACCAAAGTTCATTCTCATTCTCTGACACTCTCACTAGGAGGGAACTGCCAAGCTTTAGGGTGGCATGAACTATCAAATTGCATAGAGAAGTGTTAATATATATTCATGTTTCGGGAAACAACTTAGTACAAACCTCTCAAACTCACTAAAATCAAACAATACAAAACAACAAAAAACTCCTGCCTATCATAAATTCTCATTTCTTCAGACAAAAGTATGAGACTTGAAATGTTCTGTCCAGACAAAACTTTTGATTGGTTTTAAAATACCAACCCAAAGTGATCTAACTTTATCTAATTTCAGAAGCAAAAATAATAGTAATACAATTATTAAAACAAATGAATAGGACTCCTTCAGGATAACCAAAGAAGGAAGATATTTTTTTTGTATTAATTAGTTTTCTCCACCAGAATTCATCTAATTGCTGGCATTTTGGTAACATTTTAGTAACTCATATCATGTTTAATAGTAAGAATCACAAATGCTAACAATCCTGAAAGTAGTTATGGGCACACGAAAGACTAGGCACTCTTGTGGGATGCCATTTTTTAATGGATAATTAAATATTGTTCTAATAAGCACTTAAAAAATATTTACTGAGGATCTAAGATAGATGCTTTCTAAGGCAAGACCACACTGAAGTTAATAAGAGGGAGACGGATCAGAACAGAAAAGCAAAGGTCAAAATCAGCAACAAAATCTTTGCACAGGACCTCCATATAGGAAACAAACAACAACAACAACAAAACAAGCTATTTGACTGTAAATGTAAGTTCCACAGGGAAGCATTAAGTAGAGGGACATTGAAACTCTGTATATTCAGACAAAATCTTGAAATCTCATAAGCACTATGTTGAAACTTTTCATGGTTCTTTAACTGCTGAAGACGTCCTTTTTTTTTCTCCTTTTTTTTTTTCCCTTTCTTTTTACAACGATGTTGGATTAAGATGCCTTTATGTGACTTATGTAGAGGGCTTGCTTGAAAATAATTAGAATTCTTTTATGTCCAATTTAGAATTAAGCTAACAGGTGCTTATTATCCTGGGCAAAGTAAGTTTTGTGGACTCTTCTGGTCATTGAGGTTTTTTTAGGTCACTGCTATCAAGGAATAAGTGACAGTGTCATTGATTCAATTAAGAGTTTTTACAAACTTGATAGATACAACTATGTGTTTTTTAGAATTATGCACCTGGAACTTATGTAATTTTTACCAGTCAATGTCAACCCAGTAAATTTAATAATTAATAAAAATCTTTAAAAATTACTATTAATACTAATGGTAGGAAATGCAAAATACAGAAGAATATAAAACAAAAAATATTTATAACCCTCACTCACTATGAATATTTTGAGATATTAATTCATTCATTTATTTTATCTTTAACAAGTCTGTGTCTACATATACATTCTATCAGTGCTGGCTTTGTGCCAAGTACTGTATAGGAATGCAGTAATAGGTGAAACAGACATAACCCATGCTCTCAGAGCATCTAATGTGTGTTTTGGGAGAGGGCACACATAAATGTTAATTAAATAATCATACAAGTATAATATGTAATTGCCACTGTGATTTAGTGCTATGGAGAAAGGCATGACGCAATGAGATATAAGAGGAAACTATTTTATCAGATAAGTTGCTAGGTAAAGGAGCTTTGAGGTACAGTCTTAAGGATGAGTAGAAAATAAGAAATAGAAAGGAAGTGTGGAGTAGAGAGAGACGAAAGAGAAAGAAATTCAGGCAAAGGAAATGACCTATGCCAAGCCTCTGAGGGGAAGTGCAGAAGGTGCATTTGCTGAATAAAAGAAGGTCAGAGAACCTGGAACATAGAGTAGGATATTGAAGACATACCAGGGGGCCAGTCCATAGTTTTTCTTTTAGGTTGTATTATTAATTTTGAACTTTTCTAAGAATATTGGAAAACAGTTATACTATTTTAAACGAAGAACTTGCATGATGAGATTGGCTTTTTAAAAAGTCTCCCTGGTTGCAAAGCTGTAGAGGAGACTGAAGGTGAGGCCAATATGGATTCAGGTAGAAAGTTTTGGAGATTTTAGAGTAGTATATAAGAGCTATGACAGCCAGGTAGACCTGGGGGGTAGACGAGACGAAGAAAAACGTGGGCAGATTTGAGAACTACGTAGAAGCTTAAACAGATAGTACGTAGTCATGGATTAGATGTGGAAGGTTAGGGAGATCACCTTAAATTGACCCCTCTGTTGTTGGCTGGCCTAACTCAACAGAAGATAATTACAGTGATAGGGAAGAGTTAAGGTAGACAGATTTGAAGGGAAGTTTCTGAATCCAGCTTTTGGGCAGACTGAGTTTAGTACTTCAGACTTTTATGTTGAAATATCAGTAAGTATTTGGGTATGAATGTTTAGGGTTCACAGAGGTAGTCTATGATGATAAGATGTATTTGGGGGTCCTGGAGCCAGATGGTAATTGAATCTACAGGTATGGCTGAATGAGCACTGCTGGGATTATGTGCCTCCTCCTGCCCCCCAAAGCGATGGTGTTAAAGAAGAATATCTAATAAGCTTGTGATCAGATGCAATTTGTTTTAGATATTTAAAAATATTTTTGTCCTATGCTTACTCTAAAATTTGATTACTTCACCTATGGTATAGAAGAAATAGCACATATCAGCTAGAATTCGTATCCATTTTATGTGTGACTTTAACACACATGGGATTGTTTTTCTTC
>PVKE010024997.1:0-23383 GCA_004027555.1 Craseonycteris thonglongyai
CCAAATAAATGTAATAGAACTAGCCGCATGTATTGCAGACCTTGTTCAGGGGAAAGCAGAAGAACTAGAGTTAGAAATTTTGAACCTTAAGAATGATATTTTGCTAAAATCCTTAATATCAGAGGACTTATGGAACATAGTCGACAAAGAAAGGTTCCCATTTTTTAAAAAAGCGGCATATAAAATCAAATCGTTTTTTTGGGTCAACGTATTTATGTGAATCTTTGTTTTCAAACATGAATTTAATAAAATCACGATATAGGTCTCGACTTACTGATGAGCATCTTAATAATTGTTTGCTAACAGGGTTGTCGTCATACTCTCCTAATTACGAGGCACTGGCCAATGAAATGCAATGCCAAAGATCACACTGACAGATTGTTTTTTTTTAATGTTTTCTTTTATGTTTTTTTAAATGATTTTATTATATGTGTGTTTTTCATTTACTTTGTATTATGTTTTGTATATATGTTTCTTTGTGTGTATATAATTTGTACAATAAATTTATTATTTTAAAATTATTTTTGTTTATTATTTTTTATTCTTGTTCAGTAATAAATATCCTTAGAAATAGCTGGTGCCCTCTGCCCTACCGATATTTTAGAATGCGCCCTAGGGTATAAAAAGGTTGGGAACCCCTGCCCTAAAGACTATTATGGGCTAGAAAGAGAATTAAAATGAATAAGCCTTGGTGCACTGAAATACAAGGTGGTGAGCACAGCTGACACTGAAATAGTAGACTGTTTGTTCCAAAGAGTATAAGGGTTAGGAGTAGAGAATCCAGTTCAGCCTGGGAAAATCAAGGGAGACAGCATGGAGGAGGTAAAACCGTTTGGGCCCATATTCCCATACGTTTACCCAGATCTTATTCTGAGGGGTACTCCTTTCCCAGGCTGGGGTGCTTTCTTGGTTATATCATGAAAAAAACATGTTCCTCTTATTTCCTCATCTTCTTTTCCCCCACTTTGTATTCTACCTCCCCCATCCTGAAGCTTCAGTCATGACAGGTTAAGATCTTGATTGAGCTCAGAGTTGTAAGCCAAATAAGCATGAAAAGCTCATTCTAGAAGAGTGAATGTTTTTAGAGAAGGTGTGGGATATTGCCTCCTCATTCCAGCTTTTTCTGGCTCCAAGACTTGTGTTTATGTGGTCTAATGTTAAAATGCTCAGACTTAACAAGGAGCAGTGGTCAGGGGCCTGTGCATTTGAGGAACTCCAAGAAATTAGCCCTAGGTGAGCATTATGACAGATACTCCAAGATACTGGATCAAGTCACTGAGTACCTTGTTCCCTGAGAATCTGAACTTTGAGCTTCATATTGAGGGTTGTGGACTGAGTGGAGGTGAATTAGGATTGGAAGCCTGGCATACCGAAGGAGAATGTGCTCAACCCAGCACGAAGATGTTCAGGAACTGCTTCACTATGGGATGGTGAGATCTAGGATAATTACGGGTTGAATTTCACTCTTTCTTAGGTCAGAAGATTCAGGTTGGTGGAGGGGTAATTTGGCGGGTAGAAGATGGGTGGGAGGCAGATGGGATTAGAGCAAGAGTAAAGACCTGGGAGAATTTCATACCATAAAATTCCAGGACTTGAGCATAGAATGGGTATTTTTCAGTTTTCCCAGGAAGGCTGTGTAACAAAGTGTGTGTGGCAGTGGCCAGCACACTGGAGGTCTGCCAGGCATGGCTCTTAGAGGAGGGCTGGCATTTGCTTTGTTGATTCAGAGGCCCTAGGCAAGCCCATGAGAGACTGCGTGATTTGCAGTACGCAGATTGTCTTCCAAGAGAATGTATATATAGTGATCCCTCGTTTTTCGCGGTTAATGGGGACCAGAACCTTCCGCGAAAGCTGAAAAACCACGAAGTAGGATTTGCCCCTAGGAATTTTCGTGTACGCGGGTACAAGAATGTTTTAAATATGTAAACAGTATTCATACTTTACTCATTTAAGACAAAAATTACAACAGTATACGTATTTACTTAAACGTGTCAGTGCTAATTAATAAGGTTAATTACAAAACCTTATACAGTAATAAACATTAATCAACATTGCTTTCTGAGAGAGGCGAAGAGTCTTGTGTTGGTCGATGTGGCACCGGAAACCCATCACGCACCTTTATGAGAGCCCGTGGGATGGACTCTGAGTCAGCTCATCTCTTTGTTTGACATGCAGGGATCCTTCTCTCTCGCGCATCCACATGAAACAACGCTCCTTTCCGCCATGTGGCTGCCGACATGGTTGTATTTTTTCATTTTTATTTTTTGATGAATATTTTGGGGAAACCCGCAAAGCACTGAAGCCACAAAACATGAAGTGCGAAGTGGCGAGGGAATACTGTATTGCCAGTTCTTCTGCTTTGTAGAGGTGGCTTTGCCTCAGACCAATGGCTAGGAGTGAGTCCCTGGCAGAGCCTCACTCTTCTTCCCAGGCACTTCCCAGGCCATTTCCTAATGGCCCCATCCTGTGTTTTGCGCTTTTCTTCTCTTGCCAGCCTTCCTTAGGCAGGAAGCCCGAATCCCTCATCTTTTCCTTCAGGAAAGGCTGCCTTTTGTTGGTGATGATCTTTTGTCTGATCCCACACAGATGACTCCAGAGCCCCAGGCCATGGGTTCTGCTGAAAGAGTTAAATAGAGACTCTAGCCCTTGAAACAAGTACTCTCTGCTGCTTTGGACTCATTCAGAAACCAACGGGACTAGGCGACTAGGACATGATAGGAATGGGTGACTACAATAGAACATTTAAGCTAGAAGGAACCTTGGAGAACAGCTAGTTCTAACAACCCTGTCATTATATGTAGGAAAAAGCTGAGTCCCTAAGAAGTACAGGGACTCATTCAGGATTTCACTACCCTAGAAACCAGGACCTGGGTTTTTTCCCTTCTTAAATTGTAAAAACCTAAAGGGCTCTTGTGTAAACCTGCTTGCTCACATGGCAGCCAGAGCCCAATGTAGAATAGGGCAGGACACATGCCTAATTCCCTATTACTTGGGTAGAACTGTATGCCTTTAGTGGGAATGCTGCTGGACCCCAATCTGGTGAGCACTGAAAGCTGGGCTCCCCAGGGGAATCTGAAGTTATATTGTATCTCTAGTCGTTCTAGGATCCAACCAGTAATATCAAAGCAACAGCTTACTTTTCTTGAATCTCCTTTTGATTCCAAAGTAAGGAGTAAAAGATTTACTCTGCTCCTGTGTTTCTAGGAATAGAATTTCATGTGATTTTTGAAGAGATAAAAAAATATAAACTCTTCTAGTAATCAAGTCTAGAATCTAATTATCATATACATATATGAGTCTGACAGTTAAGCCCACAAACTCATCATAGAAAACTCATTGCTGAATATCATCAGTATGGTCATCTTTGGAATACTCCCCTTGGGAAGCTATGCACCAACAACAGTGCCTAGTCCACCCTTCAAAGCAATTTTGGAACTCATTTTCTGGAATGGTCACTAGAGTCATTGTCGTATTACCCTTGATATCCTGAATTTCATCAAAATGTCTTTCTTTCAATTATTCCTTGATCTCCAGGTAAAGAAAAAAGTCACTGGAGGCCAGATCAGGTGAGTGGGGAGGGTGATGCAATACAGTTGATTGTTTACTGGCTACTCTCTCACAGACAGTGCCGTGTGAGCTGGTGCATTGTCATGATGCAAGAGCCATGAGTTATTAGAGAAAAGGTCAGGTTGTTTTCGTCTTTTTTTTTTTAAGATCTATTATTATTGTCTGAGAGCAGGAGAGAGAGAGAGAGAGAGAGAGAGAGAGAGAGAGAGAGAGAGAGAGAGAGAGAGAGAGAGAGAGAGAGAGAGAAAGAAAAGGAGGACCCAGAGCATAGTTGTATATCATTAGTTGTATATCATTATTGTATAGTTGTATATCCATAGTTGTATATCATTAGTTGTGACATGGTTTTATTCCACACAGGTGAATGTGGCACTGCATGGGGCAGGAACTGAACCCAGGGCCTTCTGTATGGGAGTCAAGAACCTTTGCTGCTGAGCCATCTCAGTGGTTACCAGTTGTCCTGCAGTTCAGTCTATGGGGTTTGCATGGGTTGGGGCCAGGAATCGAATCCTGGACCTTGCGATTACGAGACAAGTGCTCAACTGCTGAGCTATCCTGCCATCCCTTGTCTAACTTTTTCTAGCCTTTCCAGCACATCCAGATAGTCAACTTGGTTGACTGTACCATTGGTACAAATTCATAATGAACAATTCCTGATATCACAAAATGTTAGCAACATTGTTTTTTCTCTTTATTTGGACTGATGGAACTTTTTTGGTCATGGAGAATTGGCTGACTTCCATTGTGCACTTTGATGTTTTGTGTTAGGGTTGTATTGGCACATGCATGTTTCATCACCAGTGATAATATGGCCCAAACACTACCTTGCCTCTCCAAAAGGTTTTGGCAAACTTGGACTCTCCTGTGCTTTTGTTCATTGGTGAGCTCCTTTGGGATCATTTTTGCACACACCTTTCTCATGCCAAGATTTTTAGTGAAGATTTTCCTGTGTCTTTACCAATGTTTACCTGATCTGCTATGCTTCTCACAGTCAGCCAATGTTTTTGATGCATAATTTGATGAATTTTTGCAATGTTTTCATTAGTTCTGCTCATTACTGGCCACCCTGACCACTCTTCATCAGTGACATGTTCTCTCCCCTCAGAAAAACGTTTAATCTATTTGTACACTGCTGTTTTCTTCATGACATTATCCCCATTAACTTGGACTAACATGTTCCTGATTTTACTTCTACTCTAGCCAAATTTAACAAGAAATTTAATGTTTGTTCATAGCTCTAATTCAAACTCCACCATTCTCATGATGGCTCACAAAAACACACAACAACAATAATGAGAACCACTCAGCAAGACTCTACCACATGTTGTCACTAACAGGGCTGTGAGACACTAAGATACCAAAGTTATCAAACCTTACCGTGTTGTCCTTACAGTGCTGCTGATGTAAGCGCATGGTGGAAAGTTCCTGAACTTAATTGTCAGACCTTGTATAAATTCTCTTGGTATTATGTAAGTCTATCCACTGATATATTTTCATCTTATGGAGGGGATACCTGTTACTGTTTTTATTTTTACAACAGTCTTTTCAAGTGATTCATTTATCCTGTACACATTGATTCCTCACTCACTCTGAATGAGATACTAAAGTGGATAGAAAAGGAGCTCACAACTGTGAGGGAGATGGGTGCAAACTAGAGTGATAAAGTAATATCAATACCACAAAAAAGCATCTTCAAATTGCTGTGGGCTTGCAGATTAGACAACCAGCTTCTGCCAGGAGATCAAGAAATATGTTGTGGAAGATGTGTTTAGTGAGTTGGGCCTTAAAGGCAACCAGATTCTGCTATAATAGTGGGATAAGGAGGGACCCTCAAATAAAGGTAGCAGCATGACAGGGAGAGAAAAAATGCAGTTTCCAGAGCATCAGGTGGTATGTTGCAGATGTTCCTATACTGGGGTGGTAGTGGCAGGGGAAGTGTGGCAGGGTTGTAACCAGAGAGGATTTCAGATTTTGGTGGTAACGTGTAACATGAGAGGGGGTTGGACTTAGTCACACCGCTGTTGCTGTTATTTAGGCCTCATTATTTCCCTTAAGACAATAGTTTTCACTTTTATTTTTTTGTAATGGAAAACCATTTTTTTTATAGATTTTATAACCAACTCCAAATTATAAAACATAAGATGACCTTCTTTTCAGAAAAAAAAAAATTTTCCATAAGCACAGTGACCTGTACAGTGGAGGTGAGAGAAAGTGTTTCATTCCTGAGTAGAGCTGACCTGAGAGAACCTCCTCTGTGGGGGTGGGCCGTTCCCACATCCCAAGTGTTTTGGCAGTGATACTGGTGTTGGAGTGACTCTGAGTGGGCACTCTGGTAATGGGAGAGGCTGTAAAACCCTGGAACGTGTCCCCAGAAGAGTGACCTTATGAGGAAAGTTCTGGGAAACAAACCACAAGGAGACTTTACAGGAATTTTTGGTTGAGCCCATAGGCAAGGCACATGAGAAAAGGAGATGTAATTATAGTTTGTTAGCCTATGAAAAGATACAATGAGTGAGATGAAATAGCTGTTCTAAGTTTCTTTTTCATGTTGGACAGGAAGAAACAGGTTTTTATGCATTTATTCAGATATCTATGGAGTGCTGTGAGGTGGACCCTATACTAAATGCAGGGAATATGGTGGTTAGCAAAGACAGTCTAGGTTCCTACTTGCAAGGAATCCTGGGGGAAGATTAACATTAAGGAAAAAATTGCACAAATGTGCAACAACAGATTGTGGTGAATGCTGTGAAGACAAGTTCTCATTTATATTGGAGGACGGTTGGAAGAGTTCTCTGAGGAGGTGAGAGGCAAGTCGAGGCAAGATGACTAAGAATCAGCCAGGCGAAGACTAGGGTAGGGGAGTGTCCCAGGCAAAGGGCAACAGCCTGGAAAAGCCCTGGAAGCTTTGGAGAACTAAAGGATGTCCCACAATTCATGCAAGATTTGAATTTTGCGTCATTTGTGCGGTAAAGTGTTGCCAACGAAAAAAAATACAGAGTGACAGCTGATAGTTCAGGGTTATTAAAAATGGAGAGCTACACGAAAGAACAATGCGTTTTCATTGTTGAGCAATGAAAATTTACAATTTTTACTTATAAACCTGTGTTTTCTATCAAAATTACTTCTTGCGTGAATTTTGGGCCACCCTTTACAAAGTCTGTGTAGCCAGCATGTAGAGAGTGAGGGAGGAAACATACTTAGAGGAGGCTGGAGAAGGATCATGCTGGGCCTTATAGATCCTGGTAAGAATTTAGATTTTATCCTAAGTGCAGTGGAAGCCCTTGATGTGTATTAAGCAGGAAATGACATTCAAAGAACTCTGTAGAAAATAGAATTGTGAGGCCAAGAGTAGAAGCTGGAGCAATTAGGATGTATTTGCAAATATTAAGGGGAGGGGCTGAGATGGGAATGGAGTTGCACAAAAATGGACGGATAAAAGATATAGTCTAGAAGGAGAACTATTTGGAATTGGTAAATAAATTGAATGTGGGGAAAAAGAGGTAGGAGATGCAAGGATGTCTCCCAGGTTTCTAGCACAAGTATGCACGTGGGCTCTGAATTAGGCCACATAAGACTGTAAAAGCCCTGTCCTCAGGACAGGTCACGGTGGTTCGATCCGAAGCCAGCCTTACAGAGGCAGCAGAGGATTCAGCTGTTTTCTGGCTCTGCCCAGTTTGAGGAGCTCAAACTTAATAGCAATACCCAGGAATGGGTCCCTTCTGATATCTCTCCCTCCTGAGGACAGGTCCTAAGGAACCTCTATAACTTCAGCATGCCACTAGGGGGAGCATGGCCTGCATTCTGTGTCTCGTCTGGAGGACTTTTTGAAGTTTAGATTGCTTCACACAGACTGACTCGTATCAGCTTCAGTACTTGGCCCTGGCCCCTCATACTTCTTGGAAGAATGCCTAACATATGGTAGGTGCTCAATAAATCTTGGTGATAATATTAAAGTGGTGAGTAGGACCTTATTTTAGAAATGATGAGCATCACCTCTTTCTCAGCATGGAGACTGGGCCAGTGGAGTATACATTTTGAGAGTCGGGAGGAGAGCAGAGGAGAATGGGAAGAGAGAAGCGTAGTGACTTGATGGTGTTGAATTTGCCATTTCATCCTGTCTTTCTTTGCAGACCTGGGACACTAGGGCCTGTGAGGTACTCCTGAGCTGGTATTTAGGTTAGGTTGGGCATTTCAGTATGAGATTGCGTGTGCCCCTTTGAAGTTCTGATGGCTTCTCTTAAGCAGTAGTGCCCACCATGCTTCCCCTACCTTAGCTCCTGGCATATATTTATTTACCTTTTAAAGCAAGCTTGTCTAACCTGCGGGCTGCGGGCTGCATGCAGCCCAGGATGGGTTTGAATGCAGCCCAACACAAATTCGTAAACTTTCATAAAACATTATAAGATTTTTTTTTTTTTTTTTTTTTTAGCTCATCAGCTATTGTTAGCATTAGTGTATTTTATGTGTGGTCTAAGGCAATTCTTCTTCCAGTGTGGCTCAGGGAAGCCAAAAGGTTGGTCACCCATATACTAAACTCAAGTCAATTAAAATCTTGTTTTGAGAATTTTGTGTTGTATTGGAAGTTAATCAAAAACATGAGGATTCTGCAAGAGATCACTGCATTAAAAAATCCAACAAGACCTCTCCAGCACTGTTTTAGGAAGTAGCACTGAAGTGTCTTCCTTGAGCCTCAGCGTCCTCTTCTTGGGGGATACCAGCTGTCCCAGGTTTTTGTTTGTGTTGAAGAACAGCTGAGATGAGTGAAGTTCTTAGTTCAGTGCCTGATTTAAGAATGCTTTCATATACGTTATTTCTTTTTATGCGCTTCCCAGCCCTGTCACTTGCAACAGGTTTTATAGGTGGAAGCTGGAGGTTAGATGACTTGCCCACGGGCATGTGGCTTGTGGTGAAGCCAGGCACTGCCACAGTCTCCTGATCTGTGCTCTGCCTGGTGCTCTTGCTACTCTGCTTCCCGTACATGGGGAGTCAGAAGGCTTCGGTACTATTTCTAAATTTGTTATTTTCTCATTCTGTGACCTGGGGAAAGCCATTTGACCTCTTTTATATGGAAAAAAAAAAAAGTTTTAAATTAGCATGACAATGCCAGCCCTAACTATGGGGCAGAACGTTTTTCTCTAACCTGTTCACTAGTCTTCCACATGTCAGTGGTCCCAAACCTTTTTGGTACCAGGGATAGGTTTCATGGACCGGAGAGGAAGGTGGGAAGAGAAGGAATGGTTTCAGGTTGATTCAAGTGCATTACATTTATTGTGCACTTTATTTCTCTTATTATTACATTGTAATATATATTGAAGTAATTATACAACTCACCATAATGCAGATTCAGTGGGAGACCTGAGCTTGTCTTTCTGCAACTAGACAGTCCCATCTAGATCCCTCACATGTTCAGGTCACGCTAGGGTTCGCGCTCCTTTGAGAATCTAATGCTGCCACTGATCTGACAGGAGGTGGAGCTCAGGTGGTAATGCGAGCAATGGGGAGCAGCTGTAAGTACAGATGAAGCTTCCCTCACTCACCTGCTGCTCACCTCCTGCTGTGGGGCCCACTTCTTAACAGGCGATGGACTGCTGTCGGTTTGTGGCCGGGGGGTTGGGGGCCCTTGTTATAGATGCTGTCATAGAGCCTTCAGGCAGAAAGGATGGTAGTGAGGCCTAACTCACTGTAACTCAGAAAGATTCTTCATCTTCCCTTGGGAACCCAGCCTTGTATTTCATAACTGGTTATCAAAAAGGTTGTTAGACTAAGATCAGGTGGCAATGTACTTTAAAAAAAAAAAGATTTTATTTTCATTGTTTGAGAGAGACAGAGAGAGAGACAGAAGGGAGGAGTGCCCAGAGCAGTCTCCATAGCCATATATCCTCAGTTTTAGACATGGTTTCATTCCACACAGGTGGTTATGGGGCTGTGTAGGGCAGGAACCAGCCAGGGGCCACCTGCATGGGAAGCATGACCTGGGTGGGAACTGAACTGGGGGTCTCCCACAAGAGAAGCGTGCTCCAGTTTAGCATGTGAGTCCCCACAGGTCGGGGCTAGGACTTGACACCTGGACCCTGGGGCTACAGGCTAGTGTTTAACCCGCTGAGCCATCCTGGCTTCCCTGCTAATGTACTTTAATGGAAAGTACTGTACACAGGACTAAGGGGCTGTAGACTGGTCTCTACTCTTAGTTCTTCAACTATGTAACTAGCTTCATAATTGTGGACTAAACTTTTGATCTCAGTTTTCCCATCTATAAAATGGTGACAGTAATATCTGTCCAGTGTATTTCAAAGGTTTAGAAGATCAAACAAAATAGGGATATAATAGACTGTTACAAAGCAGAGAAATGTACATGGGGATTTAAACTTAGAAGGCCTGCTGTGTCCCAGGCACTGGGGGATAGGAGTGATTACTGGCTGTGACAGCAGCTCATTGAAAGCCTGGGCTTTAGCTGCAGGCCCAGAGCAGGGTAGAGACCTGAGGCTGTGTTTGTGTTACTTTTGTTGCTTGTGCTGGGACTCCAGATGTGTCTAGGACTCTTACTGGTCCTGACCTAGTGTCTTTCCTCTCCATTTGCAGGAAGATGAGAGACTGCTTGGGCACCAGCGCTAGTACCACAAGTCCCTGCACTGGTTAAAGCCATCACCACGACCTGGGCAGGCAGCAAGGTAAGCAGAGAGGCCAGTCCAGGCGAGCTCCTGGGATATGAGTGCATTTCCGCCTCAGCTGCTGCCCGGAAAATCCCAAGTGCACAAACAAGTCAAGGCAATGCATCTGGGTCCTCCTACCCGGCTCCAGGACCCAGAGGAAGGGCTTGCTTCCCCTCCAAGTGCTCCAGCTAGCTCCCTCCCCCTGGCTAGGATTCTTCCACATTATAAAAAGTGAGACAGTGGAGGGGAGGAAAACAAGTCCACTTACTGTCTTCCTTCTTCCCTCTGAGCTAGCTGTTCAAGCAAGTACCCAGGAGCAGCCCAGATCCCTTGTTTGACTAGGAGGGAGGTAGGAGGAGTGGAATGCGTGCAAGAACCCGAGCTGATCAAAAGACAGTGCTGTTTCATGGAAGCCTCCCAGAACTCCCAGAAGTGAGGGTGTGTGTGTGTGTGTGTGTGTGTGTGTGTGTGTGTGTGTGTGTGTGAGAGAGAGAGAGAGAGAGAGAGAGAGAGAGAGAGAAGAGCTCCAGTGAGAGAGAGAGAGAGAGAGAGCGCTAGAGCTGGCGAGAACAGGGTTTCCATGACAACTGGCTGGCCAGCTAGCAGTGCTCTGCTCATTTGGCTGGAGGGAGCACTGGGAAAGGTCAGAGGAAGGAGTTGTGGGAAGCTCACAGCAGGTATCAGAGCTTAAGCCAGTGTATTTGGGGGCCCTGGGCTCCCTAACAGACTGTGGTTTGAGCCAAATTCTGCCGAGAATGGAGTGGGCAGGAAACCACCCGGACTTTCAGGTAAGGTCAGCTCCTGGCTTTGATTGTTTTTCCTCATTTCCTGGCCACAATCTTGGGCTGTTTTGTGGGAGGCAGGCGAGTGTCTGTACTCTCTGCTCAGGGTTTGGGGCTCAAGAATGATGTCATGTTCCAACAGTTGGATTCTATTAGCTTTAGGAGGAGGGAAACTGCCAATTTTCTTGACTTTGCAAATCTAGCTGATCTCACTCTTGCTGAACCTGAAGTATTTAGACTTCACTATAGAAATCATCATCCAACTTTCATTTAGAACAAAGGCTTAGGATATTTTAGAGGAAGAGTCTTTTATATAGAAAAAAATGAGTTATCATCACTCTTGCCTTGTGTTTGTAGTTCTTAAATGGAAACTCCACAGTGTCTTTTGAGTGGCTCGGTTTGTTCTAGTGAACAGTCTGTTTTGTCTCTTGGTGCTGCTATGTCTGACCTGAAATGAAAAAAGAAAGAAAGAAAAAGAAAAAAGCTAATGAACTCAGCTACGAGCCTGTGGTGAATTCCAAGTTCCTCTGGAGCAGTTATTAGGACAGAGGGACTGTCTTAGGGATAGTTGAACTGTGTGTGTGTGTGTTTGTCCGCCTGTCTATCTGTGTCTGTCTCTCCCTCTCTTTCTTTCTCTTTCCAAGGTAGCTTGGTAAGAAGCAAACCATCCTCCCCCATTAATAAGGTCCACCACAGGCTTTTCTTAAAGATCTACAGGGGAACGCAGAGGGCTGGTCTGGGTTTTGGGGTTGGGAGGCCTGCAAAGTAGTTTCTTATCCATAGATCTCAGAGTGAATTCTCAGTGGTAGCTCCTAAGAGTCAGGCTGCATGAGGAGACATGAGGTGTTGTAGTTGTGCCCATGGATTCTTTGGGTTAATATTTTAACCAGATCTCAGGGCATACAGTGTGCATGCTGTGTACTCCTACTCTGTTTGCCCTGTGTTTTGATAAAACTTGTTCTGACCTAACAGAATGGTGTGTGTAGAGCTCAGTGTGACCTAGGAGAAGAGAGCCTTCCAGAAAGGCATGTTCATAGGTGACAGGGTAGCTAAGGTGTCAGTAATCTTATAAGGGGGATTAATGCAGTGGACACTCCCTGTGCTGGAGACACTTAAGATGTGCTTCTGCTTCAGCCACATCATATCTTATACTGGACCTCAGGCAACTTTATGGATGCCTTTAGTTTCTCTGTGGGATGAAGGAACAGCTGCTGTCCTGGCTCTTTGGTTTTTCTTCTTGAACTTTCTAAACAGAATGTCTTTTGTATTCTGGCAGACAATGAGGGGGCCTTCTGATTAACTTGGGGTCAGCTTGCCAATGCAAGCACCGGCCATCTCCAATTTCAGGCTCCCTGAATGTGTACATGTAATATATGCATGCATTTTGTGGCCTGAGAGTCCACAAGGGTGAACTCAGGTAGGCCACTTCTAAAATGAGGCCCCCTTTTACTACACGCCAGAGGTCTTCTGCTTGGTTGGAACCTCTGTTTTACAGGCGGGATATGACATAGCATTGTTGGTTGGGGTTAAAGTTGGAGGGTGGGAGAAGGAGGCCTCTGTGAGTCAGTGGGCCCTTCGGTGGGCAGTGCAGACCTGAGATCTCAGTTCTCCACTCATATGGAGGGGGCTCCTCTAATTCTGTCGACCCCACACGTGGGAAGAGGCTAGCAGATGATATTTCTTTTGGTGTTACAGAAAAAATATTGGATTTAGAGTTAGGAGATTTGAATCCATGGCCAGGTTCTCAAGGTGGCCATGGGCAAATCCCTTGGCCTCTGTGACCCTCAGATTATTAGCTGTGGGATGGAGATAATGATAAAGCTACTTCACAGGACTGCTAGGAGGAGCAAAGGAGACAATTTCCATGAAAGTAGTTTTAAATCAAGTCCTGTAAGATGAATGGCAACAAAGTATGGCCCAAGTCTCTTCTGGAAAGTCATTTTGCCTCTTTGTTCTGGTTTTCCTGTTTATAAAGTGCCCTGTTCTCTTTTGCATTTATAAATAAAAAATGAGAAAAACCTTGAAAGACTTCTTCAGGATGTTAAAGGAAAAAAAAAAATAGTGCTTTCATTGCATTGGGAAGTTTAGTAAGAGTGGTGTTCACTTTGAGCCTCATGAATGAACCTTTAGAAATGGTGCTTTCCTTAGGTCACCTGACCCACATGTTTTAGTACAGAGGAGAGAGGGATGCCAAGAGACCCTCTGGTTTCCCAGTGGGCCAAACTACATGGAAGTTTTGATGTCATAAATTTTGGTGGCCTCAAGAGAGGCTACTGCTGGCCTGGGCTGATTCCCTTGTCCTGCTATGTTCTGCTGGGGAAACTTTTTGAGAGGGCAGAGAGGCCTTTCTCCTCTGTTGGGGTTTGAAAAGCAAGCTTCTAACTGGCAGGGAAAGTTATTGCCCCGAAAGGATCCTTGGGGGCTGGGAAGCTCTCTCAGGAGCTTATGTGGCTTGCAGTTTAGAGGGAAACAGAAAGAAAGAAACAAGGAAGTGGCAATTTCAAGGGCAGAGATACTTGATCTACTGCAGAACTGTGCCAAGGGACAGAATCTCAGGGGAGGGGAGTCTCCAGCATGGGCACCCCAGATCTGTCCTCAGGGAATCTGCAGGGCTCCTGGGATACGAGGTGGGAGCACAGGGAGTGGCTGGCCAGGCATTTATGTGGGGCCTCAGTTTTTCCTGTCAGACAGGGGAAAACCTGCCAGCCATGCCCTGGAGTGCTATTTGGGAAAAGCCCTGAAAAGACCCCAAGTATAGGGTGACCAGACGTCCCGCTTTTGGCGGGACAGTCCCGATTTTTAACAATTTGTCCCGTGTCCCGCGGTGTTTTAAAAAAGTCCCGATTTTTGGAAAGAATGAACGACAAGCTAGGGAACGGCAGGAGATAGACCAAATTTTTAATCAAGAACTCCCTCTCCCCCATCATTGGTGTCCTGCTTTACCAATGTTACAATCTGGTCACCTTAGACAAGTAGGCAGATTCTTCTTTTTTAAACAACAGAGCCCCTTTTTTCAGGTGAATCATGTCCTAGCAGCCTCTGAGGCCTGAAGGAGAAGTTGTCCACAGCTAGACTGGGCTGCTGCAGCTGTTCCCTGCTCCTTGACAGTCCAGCTTCCCAGAGCTGAGTCACAAATTGGATCCCTCCTTGTTCCTTAAGGATTAAAAAGTAACATTCCAGTTTTCACTCTTTCTCCCCCTTCCTCTACTCCCCTTCCTACACACTCCCCCCTCCCTCTCTCTAAAATTAGAATGATCAATTATCCGAGGAAGTTGACACTTTGAAATACCTTGGAGGACAGGCAAAGATCATCCTCCATTCTGCTGGCTCTCCTGTCTCTGGAATGAAAGGCTTGGGTGTACAGTTGGGAGGCGCACTCCAGATATCACGGCCACACTGCTGGCCTGGAACTAAGAGAGACTATGCTCCATTCTCCACCTCATCTGCTGCTTAGAACTATTTGGGGGAGTTCTGCCCAGCCCCTGAGGGAGGTGGGGGGGTGGAAGGGGCTGAGTCCTCTGCCTTCTAGAGCACTCCCCTGCAGGCTGGTGGGACTAAGAGACTGAACAGAGTCATCTTCCTTTTGCTTCTCTTAGCTGTTACCTTAGACTCCTGATTTCCAGTGTTCAGCCCAAGAGAGTTTTCTGAGGCAGCCAAGCAAAGGGAACATGTATCTGAGACTGTAGGAGGCCAAGCATTTGTCTCCCTTCTGTGCTCTACATTGACTCAGAAGGAGAGGCTGTGTAGGATAGGCTAGGGGGAGGGGAAGTGGAAATTTGCTGGCAGATAATTGAGTTCTTTGAGTTAGAGGAACCATGGAAAGTGGAGAAAGGGCCAGGAGGGCATGAAAGAAAGAAAGAAAGAAAAAAAAAAAAAGACAGCCATCTGGCATAGTTTGCAGGGATTTCTCTTTAAAGCCTGTGGGAAAACTTGAATTAGTGAGTGCCCTCTTCTGTGTGTATGTGTGGGGTGTGGGGGTGGGGGTGGGGGTGGCTCTGGGCATTGATTTTATGTTGAGGAGGAGATAACATACATCTGTTTCAATAGGTGGCAGGTGGGGAATGCTGGGTGCATTTGCCTCAGAACATGCCACGTGATACTGTCTGATAGAAAAGACCTGGGGGCTTTTTCTAGTCATAGGACCTAGAAAACTCAATGTGTGTGCATGTACGTGTGCATGTGTGCATGCATGTGTCTGTGTTGAGGACAGTAGAAGATTTTAAATGAGCGTAGATTACATTGAAGTAGTTTTCCAAAGATCCCTTCTCTCTTTTTGGGACTATTGAAATTATCATAATACTTGTCTTATCTAAAAATTGCCTGAATGTTGACTACACTTTCCCTATAAAGGGTGAATTATATGCAATTAGGGTATGAAACCTTTTTAACCAAAGCTGACCTGTTTCGGTTTGCTATAAAACTATCCTAGTTTTTCAGAGGTTCAGAATCTCCTTCTGTGGGACTTGTGACTGAAAGAATTTATATGTGAGCTGGAGATTGACTAATAGGAAGCAGCACAGTGAATGAAGGCCTATTTGGGAAAAATATGATAAATGGAAGGTTATGGGAGGCAAGACCTGAAGCAGTAGTAGGAAGACTACAGGAAGAAAAAAGGAGACAGGCCCTGGGCAAGAGAATTGGGGAGAAGGTAGTTCTCAGGAGTAGCAAGGGTGACAAATAGAAGGCGGTACCTTGGAGGACCTAGGAGGCCTTCACAATTGAGCAGAAGGCTAGCCTGTCCTCAGGGGACTCAAGGAGACAGTGTTGTATAGGTCCTAATGAGCACTGGGAGGGCAGGAGTGGGTGCAGGTGGCTGGCGTTGGGTTGATGTCCTGTTAATTTGCTCTTGGGCTTGGCACCATCTCTGGTGCTTATATGCTCTCTTGGTCTGTTCACCCATTTAGTCAGTTAACATAAAAGATCTGAGCCAAGAGTTGGGCAGAATCTAAAAAAATAATAAGTATGGGGCTTATCCCATATATGCTGTATTAGATGTTGGAGTTGTTTCTCGTCAGTATGAGCCTCTGCCCATGTGATTAAGAGAGAAGAAACATAGACCTGCTGAAGTTCTCTGAGTTTTGATGGTAATGACCGTCTCATGCTTTATGCTGGGAAAAAGAAGGAGAGTCTAACTTAGATACTAATTTAAAGCACTGTTTGAATGATGGAAGAGAGCCACCTAAAAGACTGGGCATATGAGGAGGGTGAGGGTTCTAGACCTGTGTGGAAGCTTCTCTGAGAGTGTCAAAGGATAGGGTATGTGGGAGGTGGGGATAGAAAAAGGGAAATGGGAAAATTGGAAAGAAAACTATAAAATCAGCTGGGTTTTAGAACTTTTATATTTTTATTTTTTAAAGATTTTTTAAAATTGTTTTTGACAGAGACAGGGAGAGACAGAGAGAGAGGGGAGAGGGCCCAGGACCAGTCTCCATAGTTGTACGTCATCAGTTTTCGATATGGTTTTGGTCCACACAGGTGGGCGGGGTCTGTTTAGGGTCGGAGCTGGGCTGGGGGCCTTCTGGATGGGAGGCACGCTCCCTTGAGCCAGGGGCTGAATGCCGAATTGGGGGCCTCCTATGTGAGAAGCACACCCCAGTTCAGCATATGGGTCTGCATGGCCAGGGCCGGGATTTGATCCTGGGTCCCCAGAGCTACAAGGCGAGTGCTTAACTTCCTGAGCCACCCTAGCTTCCCTGGTTTTAGAACTCTTTAGCTTCACTTGAGTGAGTTTTGGTGTGCTCACTTGTGCTCCCTCACGGAGTTCTGATAATTGAGTTTTATAGATTGCTTTTAAATGAATCAACCTGTGATGTGTTTTGTTTAATTATCAGTGATGATTAGATACTCAGCTAGTGTATGGTGTTGCCTTTAAGTAGCTCTGATGGAACCATTTGCACTTAATATGATGAGTATTTTACATTCAATGTAGTATGGTGATTAAGAGCTGGAGCTCAGGGATCTTATAAGCCTACATTTAGAACCTGACATTACTGTTTGCTAGCTGCGTGACCTTGGGCAAGCTACTTAATTTCTCTTAGCCTTAGTTCTCTGTGAGGCATCTGTAAAATGGATATAATAATAATATTTAGCTTGTTAGAGTTGTGGTGAGAATAAAATGAAGTTATACCTGTAAAGCTCTCAGCTTAGTGCCCGGCACGTAGTAAATGTTCAGTACTGCCCATTATTATTGTCAACTGAAAGCATTTTCAAGAGAGCAAGACTGGCATCTCTCAATCAGGTTGGGGTTATTATGCTAGGAAAGTCAAATCAGATTCTCTTTTTAATAGGAATTTATACTTTGCATTTTATTCACCCTTCCATTAAGACCCAGAAGAATCTCTGAGTGGTCCTTCTCAACCTAGCTTCACAGGCTTAGCTTTATCTTCGTTTAGGATGCCTACCCTTTCTTAGGGGAGACTGAGCAGCCTCCTGCCTGCCCCTTTCCTGTAGGCCAGCCCACGCAGGACCGCTGACATCCTTCTTGAGCCAGTATTGGAGGCCCTTCAGAAGCTGCTCTCAGTGCCCTGGATGCAGGCTACCCCAGCACTCCTCCTACTACTCCATGAATTCTACCTGTGTGTCCTTCAAGACCCAGCTTAGAGCACAGGCTTTGCAACCAGCTCTGGAGGTTCCTAGTCAGGCTCTTCCTCTTAGTATGTGTGAGCTGTGGTGAGTTAACCTCTGTAAACTTTAGTGTCTTTATCTGTGAATTGGGAGTAATGTTATCCATCTCAAAGGTTTGTTGTAAGGATTAAAAGAGTTAATTTACATAAAGCACTTAGCTTATTTAGTTCCTGGGTTTGAGAGCAACAAATGCTCTCAATAAATGTTAGCTACTGCTGTTGATAGAGATCTCTCCTGCCTATGAATTTGTCTGCCTGCATACAGCAGTAGAAAGAGGCCTGGCCAGGTGGTCAGCAGATCTGAGCTTTAGTCCTGGCTCTCTATCTGTGACTTGCTGGGTTACCCTAGGGAAGTAACTTGGCTTCTCTGAAATTCATTTCCCACTTTTAGAAAGTGGGAGGTTTGGGCTGAATATTTTCATTGACATTCTGACTTGTCTTTCCAACTAGATTCCCTGAAGTTCTATGAAATTATGTATAATATTTTATACATTTTATTTTCTTCCGTTGGCCAACATATAAAGTTTATGCTTAAAAAATATTTGAGTAACTTTTTAAAACCCCATCACCTGGGTTCTAGGGAGCATTTTTACTTGCTCCATATAACTTGGAGAGTGGGAACTTGTTCTTCGATGCATAGGACTTGGCTGTAACAACTTGCAAAGAGACTCCAGCTCTTGGTAAGCTAGAAAGCCACCAGGTCAATAAGAAAGCAGGTGGGTTTGTTTTATGTGGTCAGCAGACATACGGGGTACCTAGTTGGTTTGCTCTATAGACTTAGACCAGCTCTGTGAATAAATACTGTCATCATTGTTTTCTTCTCTCAGTGGAGAAAAATGGCATTTTTCTGGCTGACCCTCTCTTCTTTAGAGTTTGGAGTGATTCAGTTGTGCTCAAAGACAAACCTGTAAGTTAGGGGAAGAGCCATCCAATGAAAGAGTAACGTTCAGAGCCTAGGCTCTGGGGTCAAAATGTTGGGTTTAAATTCTGGTTCTGCCCTTACCAACTGTGTAACCTTGGGTAAGTTACTTAGCCTGTCCATGCCCCAGTTACTCTTTTGTAAAATGGAGGCGGTAACAGTAGTATTTCATAGGGTTATGGTGAGGCCTAAATGTCAAGTGCTTAGAATAGTACTTCTAGTGTAAATGAAATGGGAGGAATTGTTGTATTTATTATTCCATTGTAAGCCAAGCAGAGTTTGTTTCTGAGTTGCTAGTCTGTTGAGCTTTTTCTGCTGAGAAATGTGAGTCAATATCCCTTTCCTCTATGTCTAGGATAGATATCTAGTATGAGCAGAGCAGTAATAAGTGTTCCTCAATCAGTATATAGATCATAGCTGTTGTACCTAAAGAAATAGATAAACCAGAGCTGGAATCTGGCTGAACCAAAGGAGCATCTAGGTTGAACAGTCCTTCTCTGATGAGTAATATATATTGTATTGGGTAGGGACATGGTAGAAGAGCAAGATGGATAGTGGGCTAAGAGAGTATAAATTCGGACAGAGAGAGAGAGAGAGAGAGAGAGCGAGCGAGCTAGGTCTGAAGAGTGGTGATTACCTCTGGACAAGTGGTTGTGGATAAAATAGTAGGCGGCATCATCAAGCTCCTGAGACCTTATCTCCCCAAGGGAAATGTTGATTCCTCAGCCCCAGGTGAGACTTGCCTCTGCAGTGACCACTCAGTCCACTCTCAGAGGCGTGGTCTTCAGGCTGAGGATCTAATCTGTTTCTAATAAGAATGAGTAGCATGAGTAACTTGGTGCATCTTATCTACAAGTGTAATTATAGAGTTTTTCTTTTCCATCTGTAAGAAACAGGAACTTTTGCTGCCAAACTTTGCAGTGTGTTTTAAGCCCCTCAAATCTCCTCTGAGTGCTACCAAAGCTCTCAGCTTTGTTGTTATCTCTTGTTGAAACATAGCCTGGAAAGGTCATATCAACAGTGCCAATTTATGGGCCTGTTGAACCCAGGCAGCTGTAGGGCAGAATGGGGAGTTCCTGGGAGTAGGTGCTTCACAAAATTTCCCTTTGAGGGACACTGTTTGTAATTTAAAGTTTCTTTTGCTTTAGAAAACCAAACTCTGCAGATTAGGGTGAAACATTTTATTCTTCAGTTTTATTTTTGTAGGCCTCCACAGGCAGTAGTTCAGACTCCACAGTAGCTCCCTGTACAATCAGGAGAAGCACAGCCTTGGTGGTACTTTACATTCCTCGTTGGGGGCAGGTTTCCTTGGCACAAAGTTGTGCCAGGATCTCCACTCTATTTAGTTTATTAGCAATCTTTGACCTACCACGTGTTCTGAAGGAGTGATTGAAAGAGGTGAAGACTACATGGTGTACAAACCACACTTAGGGCTTTGCATTCACTTACAAAGATTTGAGGATAAGAAGGTCAGATCCATGTGTGTATATCCTTTGTCACTTGGCAAAATGGAATGCAAATAGGGAAAGGTAATTCAAGAACCTGACTGACTCTGGCAGCTATAAAGAAGTATACTTGAGTGTGAGAGGAAAATACCTGGGACAGCTGAGATGAATTTGGCAATGGCAATAACCTTGGTTTGCATTCTGTGCCTTGGCTAACTCAGTTGATAATGTTAAGAGAATTGAGGCTTTGGAATCTAGAAAGGAAAGAGAGCACTGAAGTTTCTTATTTTATTTCCTTATTTCTAGTCCCCTGATTTACTCATCCTTTTGGGGTCAGACATAAATGGAAATACTGCCAGAGAAATTGGTGATTTTGAAATAGAATGGGCAGCACTGTCCTCTCAGGGTTCCTGTCCTTCTGAGTTTGAGTCATCTGCTGCTCAGGATTGAGTTCCTGCTCAACTGTGCTTAGGAGAGCCAGCTGTGAGGATATTGGGGGGTAAGAAGGAGCCTGGCTTTTGTTAACTCTTAAGTGCCCAAAGGGAAGTGGCAGGGCCCAAGTTAAAAGGAAAACAATGAAGTTTTATTTAAATCTCATTACATGGAAATAGAAAAGCTTTTTTTTTTTCTTTTTTTTAAATCTCAAAACTCACAACTACGGTACTTGGTAAACCCAGATGGGTTATTTAGACTTCTTTTTACCTGAAAAACACCCAAGGGCAGATGTCTATATAGCTTTGCTATAAGAAGTTGAGCCCTGGGAAGTTGTGGAAACGAAAGGAGAAAGCCATGGAGTTATGTGTATTTTGCCACAACAAGAAAAATTGTTGTTGGTGGTGGGGAAACCCCATGGACATGGCAATACCTGTGACATCTTCCCAGTCCCTGGTAGCAGTTAAAGTTTTGTCAGTGGGGAAGTTGGGATGAGTGTTTGTGTTCCCCAAGGATATATTTTTCCTCAGCCTTTTCTCTTTTTAATTTACAGTCTTTCCCTGAGATACCCTCTTCTGCTGCCACCAGTTAGTCAGAGAAAGAAAGGGGGTGTCCAGCTCTGCCTGTCTTTAGAAACTGTTTGAATTTATTTGTCACTGCATATTTACTGAGCATCCATTCTGTTTTAGGCACTGTTCTAAATGCTGGAGCTGTAGAGATAACTAAGACAGCAAAGTCCTTGTGTCATGGAATTTAAAGTATAGTGGGGGAGCAGTCAGTAAACAAAAGAATCAATAAATGAGGTAAAGATAGTGATATGAGCTATAAAGGAAATAATGGTGATGTCAAAGGGAGAGAGTAACAGGAACTTGAAAGCTGTTTTTAAAAGAGAAGTTAGAGAAGGTCTCTCTGAGGATATGACATTTGAGCTGCAGATTCTAGAAGAAGCCATGAATGTGTAGATTTGGGGGAAGTACACTCCTGGAAGAGGTAACAGCAAAGGCAAAGCCCTGGAGGTAGGAAAGAGCTTGACATGTTGAAAGAACACAAAGAAAGACTTCATCGTTAGAACGAAGGGAACCCCCGGACATAGGATATAAGATGCTGGTAGAGGCTAGTTTAGGTAGAGCCTTTTGGCCACACTGAAGGAGTTTCGAGAACCAATAGAAAGGGTATATGTTCTAGGTCTGTGGCATTACTAGGGATAAAGTTTCAAAATTTGAGAGGGATGGATGGCTTAGAGAAACATTGAATTTGGGAAGAATGAAGAAAAAGAATATAAATAATCTGGAGTAGGGCACATAGTTTATTAGCTAAAGGAAGTTGAATAAATATAATTCAGTTCTGTGTATTTCTTGGGATCAAGCAATATGTGTTTTAAAATTTTCTGTAGATTTTAGGTTTGTGGTATATCACTAGTAGAATACTTACTCTAGTCCAGGCATTGTGTTATACTAGGCATTTTCACTTGTATTAGTTTAATACTTACAACAGTGTACAAGGTCTGACAATTAAGTTTGTGAACCTATCCTAGAAAAAGTACTACATACCTCATGGCAGAATATCACTACAGTCACCTTTGAAGTACTCCCTTTGGGAAGCTATGGCACCAATGCCAGTACCTATTCCACCCTTCAAAGCAATTTTGGAACTCTTTTTCTGGAATGGCCATCAGAACCATTGTCATATTACCCATGATGCCCTGAATGCCATCAAAATGTCTTCCTTTCAATATTTGCTTTATCTTCAGGTAAAGAAAAAAAGTCATTGGGGGCCAGATCAGGTGAGTAGGGAGGGTGTTCCAATACAGTTACTTGTTGACTGGTGGGACTTGGTAGCAGATACCTGAATCACCTCTCTTTATCTCTTTTTCTGGGTAGGAAGAATGAAGATCTTCCTCATTAATACTCTACAAGTATTTAGAAGTCTTAGGTTATGATTCCTTCTATTTTAGATTGTAAAAAGATAGAATTTGGTTTTAGAGAAGTCAAATAATTTGTCAGTAAAGTAGCATTTATAAATAAACTCTGATTTACTAGTTTACAGGTCTCTTTTTGAGTTTCCAAGTTTGTTGGAAATGTTTGAGGAAAGAAGTTTATCAGGCCACAACTTTTCACTGCCTAGAAATTGAACATGACTAGTTTCTATTTGTGGATATGTCTTTTTCAAGGGATTAATCCTTTTTGGGTTCTATAAATCAAGGGTCAGGATTCTGAAATGAAAATGTGTAGGGTATTTATATACTCTCATGCCTCAGTGTTCATGAGATCTCTGTTCAGCTTCATAAGCTGGTTTAGCTGAAGAGTTTATGACTGTCAGAGCAGGGTGAGATTGAATTTCAGATTTAGCATAGATTCCTGACACACAGGATTTTTTTTTTTGTAAGTAATGGGATTCTCCTTTCCTGTCTTTCTTATCCCTGTCTGATTTAGTAACACTTGGCTTCTGAAGGAAAATATATGTGTTTAGGAAAGATTCTTTTAGACAGTGTTCTTATCTTTAGCACTGATGCACTTAGCAGACCATAGATGGTCACCCACCATGAGCAGGAGTATGCAGATGATTAGGGACTGAGGCTTGAAAAGATTGATCAAGGTTGGATCTTGAAGAATTTGAACTCCCCAGAAGTTGGGGAATTGTCCTTCTGAAAGCAGCAAAGGAACACAATTGGATTTGGTTGGCAAAAGAAGCCTATGCAACCATGCAGAAGATAGAATTGGAGTGGGAGGGAATTTGTTTATCTTATTGGGTGTAACTGAGGGGTGATAATCCAGTCCTTCAAAATTCATTTAAACAGAATATGAGAAAAATTTGGGGGTGGGAGGATGCTGAACTCTAGGTTGCAGAGTTCTCTGGAGCCTTAGAGCAATGGTTTTCTAACTTGAGTATGCCCCAAACTCACCTACAGAGCTTGTTACCAATTTAGTAGTTCTGAAGTGGAGCCTGAGAATTTGCATTTCTGATA
>PVKE010024998.1:0-23382 GCA_004027555.1 Craseonycteris thonglongyai
CCCCCCACCAGGTGCACTTGAACCCCTCAACGGACACCATTGGAGACCCCCACTGAATGGGGCCCGGACCCCCCACCTACCCCACCAGCAGGAGGAACTTCCACAGCCAAACAGGCGCGTGGACTCGCTAATGAACCCGCATTGGTGATTAAGAGCAAGACCGACGCCCCCAAATGTGAGCCGTCAGATGTCAGGTCCGGTGAGGCGGGGAAAGTGCCTCACAGGCACCTGCGGGAGGCCGCTCCCCCTCAGACCCAGGAAGGTTCTGAAGAAGCTACAGCCTGATCTCCCACGTGAAAACTGTCAACCCTGTCCTTAATTCTGAGATTTTCGTTACTGTTTTCCACCCGGAATATAACGTGGTTCTCTTCCGTTCTGCCATGAACTACTATGGCATAATTTGTACAATCTTTTCACAAGTTACTTTCATCAAGCAAAACAAAAAGGCAAATAACTGAGAACAATGATTTTACAAAGATAGATACATCCCAAGATTAGATTAAAAGAAAAAAGCTAAAGGTGGCAAGCACATCGCAGCCCTGCAAGGACGTGGCGAGAACACAAGGGGTTAAGCCAATCGATATGTAGCCATTGATGTGGCCACAGGGACCCACGTCAGGGCCCGCTTTGATCCCCGAGTGAGCTGTGCTCGCGAGGACTGCATTCACAAACGCTTTCCTTCTCCACCGCGTTTCCGCATCCAGACTTCTCTCAGACAAATTGTTTTCACAGTCGTTTCCACAACCTTAAGAGTCCATCAAATGGTAACAGAAAACTCACACTGAAAGTTCTATTCTGTGCGCACTTTCTCTTCAAGGAAAGGGCTGCTTTGTAACTCACTCTCCTGCCGCCTCCTGACTGAACTGTAAGCACAGTGAATTATGAACACACACACACACGTCTAGTATTCTCTATGACCACCGGGATGTGTATTCCTCTAGCTCACTATTCACGTTCCCAGAGCAGACATGCACAAGGCCACTTGCCCTAACTTGTAATTAATCCGTAGTGAACACTAACAACACACACACATGCACAGAACTACAACTTATCGAAGATCAATATGCCTCCCTGTGGCTTTTGAATGATTTTGCTGGAAATCTATTAATAATATAATTTGAAAATAATGACAAGCTATTTTGCATTACAACAGAAAATAAACCTGGATACCCCCAAGCACTGAGGAGGTAACGACTCAGGAGAGAAAACACACAAATGAAGGATAATATAATAGCTGCAGTGAGGTTTATAAAGCCCAGTGATAAAAGGACATGCTCTAAGCAGTTAGGAGGGTCACATTCCATTGGACAAAAAAAAAAAAAAAGAATTACTGCCTGTCCATGTTCATCTTCAGATCTTTTAAATGAATAAAATAGATATGACCACATAAGAAGATGAATGTTAATTACACTTACTATGGTATCATTGTATGATATGTGCAAGTCAAATCATTATGCTATACAACTTACACAATGCTGTATATGTTTTATCTCAACAAAGTTAGAAAAAATAGGTATGATATGAAATAATTTAAAAAAATTATTGACCATGTATGAAATTAAAGAACCCTTCTAAATACTACCACCAATGGCTTAAAAACAAACCTAACCATAATGATTATTCTTTATCAATTTTAAGATTTAAAGTATTTTCACAATGCTAAAAGTTAATATATATTTGTTATAGAAAACTTGGAGAACGTTGAAAATAAAGTATGACCCTGAAAGGTACATGCACATTTCTGACAAATTAACACACAAGGATTTATATGTTTTGTATTTAACATAATTTGTAAATAATTTCTCATGTTCGCAAATGAGTGTTCTGAAAATAAGAGAGAGAGAGAAAATAACATGCACTCTGGAGAAACAGGTAACTGGAAATAAAATGTACAGGACAGGGGAAACCAGGATGGCTCAGCGGGTTGAGTGCTCTCTTTGCAGCCTCAGGGACCCAGGTTCGAATCCCGGCCCTGGCCTGTGCAGAGCCACGTGCTGAACTGGGGTGAGCTTCCCATGCAGGAGGCCCCCGGTCCATCCCTGCCCTATGTGGCCCCCCACCCACCTGTGGAATGAAACCATATAGAGAACTGACATACAACTATAGAGACTGCTCTGGGCCCTCCCCCTTCCGTCTGTCTCTGTCAAAAACAGTAAGAATAAGTCTTTTTAAAAAATGTTCAGGACTTAACAGGATGTTTGCCCCGCCCCTCGGGCCCCTTGCTTTTCGGGTAACACATCTGAGAAGGCTCCACAGCCTGAGAAAAGCTACTGTGCTCTCAGCATCTTTTAGTTCATCCTCATTTCTAAGTCTGGACAGGTGACAACTGACTAAGGCCTTCGAAGGACAACCAGTGACCAGCCCTCCACGGAATGTCATTACACGTGAACATGTAACAAGGATTCCCGACGTTCCGAGAGGTTCAATACCGTGTGTATGCGGGACGTTGTGATGTCACTGAAAGGGACGTCTAGTTGTTAA
The DNA here is from genome assembly GCA_004027555.1 of Craseonycteris thonglongyai. NCBI lineage: Eukaryota > Metazoa > Chordata > Mammalia > Chiroptera > Craseonycteridae > Craseonycteris > Craseonycteris thonglongyai. The sequence continues at coordinate 2,482 of PVKE010024998.1, forward strand.
GAATTTCTTTTCTATTCTTTTCTTGTCAAAGCATGCCAGCCAGCGAACAAAATTCAACCCTGACTTTCTAGCCTTCAAGACTAGTTTGCGTCATGATGATGGTTCTTCAAGAGGAACCTCCGCTCACTACTAGCCTCCCAAGTTCACAGGCAATGAACCCAAACTCGAAGCAGGAGGCATCACATCCGCCCGCCAAAGTGAAGACCAGGTTTTCAGCGTGGTCTGTAGTGGCCTGCGCGGCCCTGGTCCGAAAGCTGACTGTCCCGTGACAATGACCAGAACCACCTGCCAAGGAGATCAAAGGAACAGCCGTTTCCTGCCAGGTCAGCAGCAGCGCCAGGCGCGTCCCCTGAAGGCGTGTGGCCGTTCTGGGGCCCTGGCCCAGCTTGCAGGCCGTCCGGGGCCCCGCATCGTGCATCCTTTTCCCAACTGATCTGCTTTCTTCCCCTCCAAGTTCCTGATTCACCTGTGACCAAAGGCTACAGGGTTTACAGCGTCTCTCCCCCAACCCCGCAAGAAAACATGACCCAGGCTGTAAGCTGTATTTTATTTCGCTGGCGTGTTCTTTGATCAATGAAGGCATGGAAGGTGCTGGTCAATCTCCAATCGCTCAAAATGGTGGAATATCTCTTTCTTTTTGAAGTTTCATTGAGATCATTCATATATCATGTAATTCACTCACGGAAAGGGTGTAATTCAGCATTTTTTGAATCTATTGACAACGTGGTGTGGCCATCACCACACTCTAACTTTAGAGCATTTTCATCACACTGTTACGCTCCCTGCTGTCCAAGTGCTGTGCCCAGAGACGTGAGGGCTCTGGTCCCTAACTCTGCATCCGAAATACACGCTGTGAACCATTCCCGTCCAGATGCTTTGTTTTTCTAAAACGACAAATTGTCCTGAGACAAATAAAGGGTCATCTCTCTGCACTGGGTCCCGGGCACAGCCCACTGGCAGGCAGCGCTGGCTGAACCTGAGGTCTGTAGACACCTTCACATGTATCATGTTCCTGTGGTCTGGGAGAAAAAAAAAAATACTGACCAATACATCAGATCTGTGGTTTCTCAGTGGGAACCTTTCACGAAACTCATTTGATTTTCAGGAAAATGCAAAGTGAACAGTAGCACACAGCATCTACAGATGCAGCGAGCCCTGGACATGGTGGGAGGATGAGGGAAGGTCACAGACGATGACCACATCCCAAGACCTCGTCTAAGGTCATGACCATGTCTAAGGTCAAGCCTGTATCAAGGCTACAGCCGCGTGCCCCTTCCCCCCCTTTTCTGCTGCGGTTCCTGGAGCACCCCATGTCTGACCCTGAACAAAACCCTGGGGGGACCTCCCGCCATGCAGATTCGGACCCCGTATCCTAGGCGGGGACCCAGGACCACTTTGAAAAAAAATAAATAACTCAGTTCTAAGGAAATAATGTGAATAATGACGGAAGCCGACACGGCAGCTTCCTGACCACGCGGTGTGTATTCGCACGACTGAGGTTCCTGGACGGACATCCCTCAGGGACAGCCGGGGTCCAGCTGGGCCTCCCGCCCGAGGGGCCTGGACCCAGCAGAAGTCTCTGGGGACACACTCCCATCTGAGCTTCCCCCAGGAGAGATGAGCCCCGGCCGTCCTACACTTACGGGACCGTGACCTGTGACGTGTGTCCCGCGCTCCGAGGGCTCCCACGTGACTGGTCAGGACGGCATGGGAGCCTGAGGTCGCGGTGGGTCGGTCCCTCCACCACACACGTCACCCACAGCCCCGCATCCCGCTGCGTCAGTCGCTGGGGACTAACATGCCGACCCCACACGCAGGACGGGCTGGGGGAGGTGGGCTCAAGGCCCCGGGGCTGCCGGGTGCGCTCCCGTGCATCTGTCACAAATGCTCCCCAGGTGACGGCAAAGGCACAATGCCCACGTGTGCGTGGTGCTGAGTGAGGGAGCAAATAAAGGAGGGACCACAAACCAGCGAGGTCCAGCCATGCTTCTGACACCGGGAAGGCTATCCCAACGTGTGCGCGAGAGCTTGGCCCCCACGGCAGGGACACGGCATCGCCTTGAGAAAACAGAACGCTTCCCAGCAAGCGCCTGCGAGCAACTGCAAACCCAGGGAAGAGGCCGCTAGTCCAAAAATTGTCAGCACCAGGAGGCAGGTGCTGTCATACGGCAACGCGGCGAGTTTGCCCTGGTGAGTTACCGGGTCTGCGTGGCACCGTGGCCACATGGGATGGGGACCACCAGAGCCCAGAACACCAAAGGGCACAGGCAGGCATTCGGACCCTGGCCCCTACCTAAGCCCCGCCCAGTTCTCCATGCCCGTCAGCACGGTGACAGTCCAGGGTCAGGACGACCCTGTCACCAAGCCTGAGGGCCGCGGCAGAGCCAACAGGCGAGCGGAAGACACGCGGGGGCTCGGAACTCGGTCACTCCCACTTCACTGACTTCCTTCTCCCACAGACGATGCTTCATTCACTCTCGCTGGGCTCGGTCGGCTCTTTACGCCTGAAATTTGGCAGGATTTACTAAATGCCCGCTTTGTGCCAAGCCTGGTGCCAAGTTCCGGGGTCGGCGTCTCTCAAGCGGGATCCATAAGAACATCCTTGGGTTAGAGGTCAGAGTGCTCAGATTTCTGCACATGTGCACTAGGGGGACACTGGAACTGCACATGAACATAAAGTGTGTACTCGTATGTGCGTATATTTCTCACCCCCTGAACCTCCACACATGTGGACGATTGATTAAAAGTACCTACAGTGGGGGTGAGTGGCCCCAAATTTTAGCCCTTTTCTCCCCGGCTCTGAAAACGCTCACCAGCGACTGCAGCATTTTCCCCAAGATAACTCGGGGATCCCAGTCCTATCCTCACCACCAAAGTTCCATGCTTTCAAATTCACCACATGAAAAAACACTGTTCTATTAAATCCCGATCATCACACACATCTGTTACGTTTGGATTAGAGACAAGTTCTGTTTAGAAATTAACTCCAAGAACAGGTTTCACATTTTATTTTCATTGAAAACTGTTTATACAAAGGAACGGGGCAGCGAGTGCAGTTGTTTTCCTAAATAGGAAAAGAGGTCCTGTTACTTTTCCATGTATGAAATGCCCCCCAGTTTCTGGTCTAACAATGTTAGACAAAAGTATCGTCTAATAAATGCGAAAACACGGTAATGATGATGGGGTGAGTAAAGACTCAAACACCTCTGGAGGTCGGGCAATGGCCTGAGCCAGGACTAAGTTCCCGTCCACACTAAAAAGGTTCTGCTCAGTCCTCCGATTGCAGGAGAGAGAGAAGCGAACAGGTGGCTGGAACACACTAATAAAATGCTGTAATGTCTGATCTGGGCATTTACGTATCAGTAGGAGCTCAACAGCTACAAGGAGCAGAAAGGCAACGGGCAGGTCATGACAGTATAAAAAGCATTTCAGGCATAAAAGAAAGAAATTGGAAAGACAAAGCCGGAGTACTTACACGATTTAAAGGCCAACGTTAGAAATTTTTAAATAAATTTTGTTCCATCGAATAGTTCACACTGGGCCAGTCTTAAGAATGGTTCTCTCTGAAACGATGCACTTTGTCCCTGGAACACAGGCCATCCTACGTCACAGCACATAGCAGCACTCAGGTCCCCTGTCTGTCCCTCTGCATGCCACAGTGCAACCACAGAAGGCGGGATGTCCCAGAGCAGACCCCGACGTGTGGCCCCTGGGAACCTGCCACCCCCGCCTCCCTGCGTCAGAAACAGCAGGGCTGGGTCCCGGACGCGGGCTCACTGCCCCAGCCAGCGTTAGGCTGCCGGGAGCTGCAGGCTGAGGGTCGCGACGCCCCGAGACCGCACCTCCCTCTCGCTTGAGCATCTCTAAGCACCACCAGAGCTAACCAGGCCGCCAACCGCATCGCGGGTCACAGATGCGTAAGGACACAGACAGACGGGTTCTGGGCCTTCAGAAGCTCCTGAGATCTCCTACTGCTGAAAGTCCTGTCCGGTCTCTTCAGGAGACTCAGGGCCTACGGCATGCGTGGTGGGGACTGGAGACGCACGACCCACACGGGACCTGCGCTCTCCTGCCGGAGCTCTCGTCAGGTTCCAATGTCTCCCCTGAAGCGGATGTGGAAAGGGAAGCGCACACTGCAAGGTCCCGACACCAATCACACACACACAGCCTGTGCACATGCAATTGCACACTATGTTCCCGTCGCTGCGCTCACTACAGTCACAAGTCTGTTTCCTGGTTTGTCTGAGTAGACCGGGAAAGGGAAAGAACTATCTTTTAATTCCCAGAACCTATGTAATCAGCTTATAACAAATGCTCAGCAAGTGTGGTTTGAATGAACTGCTGACTTTAATAACAACTAACAATAACCATTAACATTTACTGAGTACCTACTATGTGCCGGGGGCCATCATGAGGACTGACTCCTTTAGTCTACGAGGCAAGGCCTGGAGTCCCGTTTCACAGAAGGAAAACCGAGGCACAGGGAGATGAAGCGACCTCAGCGGGTAGCCGGCGTTAGCATGCAGGCACCACGGGAAGCCGGGGCCGGGGCCGGGGCCGGGGCAGGGGCCGGGGCAGGGGTGAGCGCGCTCTCCAGGGGCCCCTGCACCAGGGCCTTTGCTTGTGCCGTGAGTCTACCTGTGGGCTTTCCTTCCCAGCCTCACATCTGCTCAAGGCTCTCGCTCAGACACTCCTGCCACTACATCCAACTTGTCCACACAGTGACCTTAGCCCGGCCCCACCGCGTCCCAGCTTCACGTTTTCCCAGAACGTGATCCTGCCTGTCTGTCTGTCTGTCTGTCAGGTGCGTGCTTGTCTGCTCGGTTTCTCTTCTGCAACGTCAAGCTCACGGCCGTGGCCCCTGCAGCCCAGGGCACTCACAGCCTGGCCGAGCTTTTGTGGACGGAAGGGGAACCGTGAGTGCAGCCCCGTGATGCCTGCTTCGTGTGGGGACCCATTTCTGATGAGCTCTAAACAACTTACTGTTTATCCTGAAATTTCTTTACAGTTCTGTGTTTATTCCAACACTGGATGACTCTAGCTCTTAGATTTTTTTTTTTTAATGAAACTACCACTTATTTCTCACTGTTCTTTTTAACACGAGACATCTTGTTCTTGTCCTAAGTATGACTCATAAGGAAAAACTGAAACATAGGTGCTCATGTGTACCCGGAACATTTCCATCAGTATTCGGGATGTAGCAGGTAGGGACTCCGCCACAGACGGCTGTCCAATTCCAACGTCCACAGCAAGCGTCTCCGCGCAGCCTTAGCCTCTGGGCTTTATCGCCTGAAGCCCACGGATGACTGAAATGGCTGGCTGCTCTTGAAAGCACAGCCACGTCAGCTCCACAAGCACGTCAGGTCTCTCTTTCCTTCTGCCACAACGTACCTTCACACGCCATTCACAGCCAAACACACACTCAGAAAACAGCCTTCAAAGTATAAAAAGAAAGGAGAGAAAAGGGAAGAAGAGAAAGGGAGGAAGAAGCTGAAAGAAGGGAGAGAAATCCGCAGGCAGGAGGCCGATTCCCGGGCAGACTATAAAAGGAATGAAATGTGAAGGTCAGAGAGCGGCTGTTTGTTTAGGGAAGTCTTGCAGGTAGTATAAATATCGGCAGCTCCGGTTGCTATGGGGTCTGTGTTTACCAAACAAGAACACAAATAGTTACACAACAGCGGAAGGCCCAGAACCCCAGGGCTCTGCCTGCTGCTGAAGTTCCCAGAGGTGCCTTTGAAAGCACCCCCTTCTCCACCTTGTCTTCCCGAGAAACTGTCCTGTTCTTCCTTTTCAGCCCCAACAGCTGCAGGCGACCTGTGCACTCAGACCTCCGGAGCTGATTCCGACTTTCTTTTCCCCTTCCCTTTCTTCCCAACTAAGAGGAGTCAAAAAGCCATAAAAAGAAAAATGAAAAAAATAAACTGGCCCAACCATCCAAACTGTACATGGAAAAGAGCTTTTGCAACAGAAAAGGCAAAAACAGAAAACAAACCCAGTTTACAGTGATTCCAGGACAGGCACACCGGCCCCGCTCAGCTGACCGTGAACCATGGCCCAGAAGGGGTGAGCGTGTGTGTGTGAGCGCGAGTGCGTGTTTGTGTACGTGTGTGGTATGTGTGGTGTGTGTATGAGTTGTGTAGTGTATGTGTTTGTGAACCGTGTGAATGTGAGTGTGTGGTGTGTATGTGTGATGTGTGTGAGTGCATGTGACTGGGTGTGTGATGTGTTCGAGTGTGATTACTGTGTATGTGTGTGGCGTGTATTCATGTGTGAATGTGTGATGAGTGCGCACACACACCCTATAGCTCACACCCACCTGAGGACGGGCTGAGCCCAAGGCTGCTGGGAGCGGAGCTCCCACCCTGGACCACCGACTCCAGGGCCACGATGACCCCCCGGAGGCCCAGGCTGTGTCTGTGTGCACAGGGGGCACCAGGGCCATCTGGATGTCCGTCTTGAGCGCGCGCGCGCGCGCACACACACACACACACACACACTCTCACACTCACGCACATGCTCACACACACACACACGCACATGCTCACGTACACACTCATGCACACACTCACTCACGCACACACACACAGGCGCGCACTCACGCGCACATAAGCACTCATGCATACGTGCTCACACACACACACTCATGCACACACACAGCAGAACCACAGCGCAGTGTGTGCTCTGGTGAGCAAGGCAGTTGCTTCGTGCTGGGGCTGACCGCAGTGAGGTGGCGGGAGAGAGAAACCGGTGCTGCCGCCTCAGCCGCAGCACCCACGTGAGCTGGATGGCTGTGGGGCGTCTCGGGGGCCATGGGGCCGGCTGCATGGAACGATGGCGCCCAGAGACGTCTTCCCAAACCCCGAGAACCCGCTCCCGCCTGGGCCCCCTCCGACCGTTCCTGGTTAGGAGCCAGCACAGGACGCCCGCTGGTCATGGGACGGGAGGGAGCGACTGCTCGGGAACTTCTGTGCTTGTGACCAGGCGGCCGAGTGTGCGTTCGTTCCATGAAGACGCTCGCGAGTAAAGGGCGAAGCCCATAGCAGGAAGAGCGCTGCCCACGGCCCCCGGAGACGGGTCCTCACCGTCCAGGGCTCGGCTGCCGGCTCCGGAACACGCCTGTGCAGCACGCTACTGTACAGACAACACAGGATTAGATCAAGCACAAGTGACAACGATGCCGGCATGATGGCTACTGTCTTACAGCATACTTTTCTCTTCTCGAGTAGAAAGAGTGCACTTTAAATTGTTGACAGAAAATACAGTCAACATATAAACTGTTTATTATCACTACCAGGTGGTAACTGCACCTAATGTAGGTGCTGGACTTTTGCCCCACAGAGCAGCACAGCAGCTCTGCTCACACCAGAACCTCCACACATGTGTGACTCTCGCGTGGGGTGTGGGGTTGTCACTCAGAGACTCAGCTCCCCTGTAATTTCACGGGCAGCCCAGCGCTGTCCGAGACGTCACTGTGGGTGCGCTGCTGCATTCGCTTCCCAGCGGAACGCACGCTTTCAGCACTGGGCTGTGAGCTGAAAGGAGACCTCGAATCTGAGCCCAGGATACACCCACAAGTTCTACAAGCTGGGTCAGTTCCTCAATCGCCATGGCTCACTCCCTCACCTGTAAAATGGGTGCTAACCCCTGCTGTGTCCCCGAGGTCCTGGGACAAAATGAGGCTTCTTCACTCCAAAGGCCAGAGCTGCACCGGCAGGGGAGCTTGCCGGGCTGGGGCCCCCCTGCCCACTCCCTGGTGTGGCTCATGTGATGGGCCGTAGAGAATTCTCATTCTGGCAATTACTTCAGTGCTAACTGCTATTTGTATTTACATAGCGGCTTCGATCCAAGAGGCTCCAAGGGCTTTAGTAAATTTAGCACTTTCATAAATGTTTCATTTGCGTTGCACTGATTTTGTTTACTCACGCTAAAAATTGGAATTTCCTAAAGCAAAGACAGACCAGCCAAGGAGACAAGACGATCCTGTCGTGTTCATAGGTACCCAGGTCAGAGCTCTGTGTTTGCCTGAGGCGCCCTGACTCCCCAGTCCTGCGGGTGCAGTGGCCATAAGAGGCATCTGCCTGTCCCGGCACCCACTTTCAACTCCGGGCTCCTGCCTGCTGATATCCAGCCCCCTCAGATCCCCCGGCTCTGCTCAGGAAGCCGAGTCATGTTCATCACACCAACGACTTTCTATACTATCAGCACAATAAACGCTGTTGAGCTCGGAGCACAGCACCAGCCCTGAATTCTAAGGATGCTATCTGTCCACGGTCGCCCAGGGCCGGCTCCTCGCAGCCACCAAGCGAGCTCTGGGCCGCTCCTCCCGTGCCAACTCGGGGCGTCCGTGAGAACCTATTTTTGTCGGGACAGCTTTTTGTGGCCACTATTTAAACGGCACAGAACACACATAATTTTAAAAAGAACCAAAACAAGGTAAAGCCACATCACACTCACTTTTAATGGTCAGTTCTCTGAGTCTGTAACTGTTGAATTATCTTTAACTGAAGGTGCTCACTTGTCTGGTTGGCGACATTGGGTTCAAGTGTGCTGGCTCCAATTTTCTTTTAATCCAGGTCATGTGGGCCAGGAGGTCCCAGGGAGGACTTAGCACATGCAATTCCAGAGCTGCTTCTGTGCAGGCGTCACGGGAGAACGCAGCCTGTTGCTACGCACAGGTCAGGCTACGTGGAAGCCAGATGCTTCCGGGACCCATATCCTAACTCCGGTTCACAGTGTCACGGCCACTGGGCTCAACTTTTGTGTAGACGAGTAAGGACCATGGAAGACAAACTCAGACAAACTCACTCTCCTGGAATCAGACTCTCTCTCCGAGTCACTTACTGTGAAATGTGCTGTAAGACATGAAAAGGGCTTCCCCTCTCCCATTGGCCTCCTTGCTCATCTGTCACCTGACTGCAGACGCACAACCTCTTAGAAGAAAACTGAGCTCAGCGCATCCAAACAAGAAGAGTCCTTGTGTCACGCACGGGGAGCCAGGCCGGCTCCACACAGCCGGCAAGATGGCCACAAATGCACTAAGTGCACCGGTCGGTGCTTTCCAGCATGCGGGCCCCCCACCCGGACTACAGATGGAGCCGTAATTCAATCAGTGCCGCAAATGGACGGAGTCAACCTGGGGCCCCAGAGCAAGCGCAGCCCGACAACAGCCTGGAGCCTTCCCCTTGGAGCTTTGTAAGGTTTAGTATTTTGCCGCTTTAAATGACAAGGACATTACAAGAGACCATAAAGCAAGAGCTGAAAGAGACTTCCAGACACACCGTCTGTCCTAACCGGAAACAGCAGAGGCCACTTCAGGCCTGAAGGCTCCTGACTGGCCCTTCCTGCCCACCGCTCTGCTCCTCAAACTTCTAAACCAGTACGTTCAAAGCATCTCTCAGTCCATCTCTGTCTCCCGCAGACACTCCCACCCGATCTCAAAAAGATGGCTGCGAATTTCGGTGAAAACGTATCTAACCCCCATTGCTGGGAACAACTCATGGGCTTCAGGCTTGAGTGTGACACACACACACTTTCAGATAATGTTTTCTGTGATTGCTAAAGTCTAAATGAAGAAAATGTCGCTGCCAAAAACATGAAAACCTAGTTAGACCAGCGGGCTCCCTATGTTTAACGCTCTTAGTGCTCCCTTCCGCCAGCAGCACTAGCGAGAAATGCGAAGAGTGATTAACTATGGTCTACGTAGGAGCCGATGTATCGGCCTGCTGCACTTTTCACCCGAGATGCTGAAGCCGATCTATCAGCCCGTCACACTAAAAGGGTTACCGGTAATATTTGAAGGAGTCCATGAAATTGTATTTGTGATTGCTTAAATGAAAACCGTAAGATGCTTTCATTCACAGAATTACTTATATTAAAGGTCAAAATATAAAATCTGTTTTTCCTGATGAAAACATTGACTGTCGCACACGCCTTTCAAGGTTCCTTATGTTGGTGGAAGCTCCACATCATGAAACACACAGGAAACAGCAGAAAACTGTAGCAATAGCAACTTCTCGTCCGAGGAGCATTAAGTGCTCGCTGCTTCTGCAAAGCACCAGCGGGCACATTCACGCTTCCAGGGCTGCGGCATGGTAAGCAGCTCAAGAGCCCACTGGTCTTGGAGCCACGCACGTCTGTACACACGTGCTATGACATGGAGCACAGGGGAGGGGGGCGCAGGAGATTGTGAAACATGAGGTCTTAGCTTCTGGGCCAGAATACAACAGCAGAGACGGCGCTACGTCACACGCCGAGAGCTGGAGCAGAGGTGCCGTGTGAGTGTGTGTGCTGCATGTGTGAGTATGTGCTGTGTGTGACTGTGTGCATATTTATGCTATCTGCATGTGCGCGTGTGCGTGTATGAGTGTTGTGCTATGTGTGCATGAGTGTGACTATGGGAGTGCTATCTGTGTATGTGCATGCATGCTGTGTTGGTGTGTGCATGAGTGTGCTGAGTGTATGTGCGCGTGTGTGCGTGAGTGTGCTTTGTACTCCCACTCTTGTCTCTCAGTTCTTCACAGCTTTACTATGAAAGGCCATGTGCTCAGGGGACACAGGGATGAAAACATGGACCTTGCTATCAAGAGGTGCCCTGCGGGGTCCCGTACGTTCTATTTTTTCTGAAACCATGACTCCAAACAGCCCACAGCAGACACAGCTACTTGCTCAGCGGGCGTCTGGAGCCAAGGGCATCATCAGCTGCTGTCAAGTGGGTGCTCCGCAGAGGGGCTCCGCCCGGGCCCCACACGTAGGGCAGATGGACAGAACTGCTGACTCCATGTGGAAAAGGTGAGAATAGTGGGATCCCCACACCCACCCAACAGTGCGCACATTCAAGTCACAGGACCCAGTGAGAGATCAGGGTGACTGCGGCCGCCTAGCCCTCAGGCTGCGCTGTCCCTACCTCTCCCTCTTGGGCGTGTGCACCGAGAGCTGCCCATTGGTCGCGGCGTGTGGGTTCATCAGTAGCGAGGTCTTGGAAGGAGCGGACGAGGCCACGCATGGGGCGGGCAGGTCCAGGCTGCCGTGGCTGTTGCCCGTGGTCTCGTCGGCCGTGTGGCTGCTCGTCACTTCTTTCCACAGCTGCTGCAGTTCTGCTGGAATCATGCCTGAAACAAACAAATGGGATAATTAAATCAATTAACAGCTAATTCCGGCCTCTTCAAACAGTAATTAAATCAGAGAGTCAGTAAACAGAGCCATGTTCGGGGGGCTTCTGGTGTGCGCCCGAGTCCCCCTCCCGACTCAGCGAGTGGGCAGCAACTCCCACATCCTCCCCCGAGCAGGCCCGTGGGGGAGGCCCCACCACGCAGAAGGGACGCTCTCGGACCGGAACCGGAGCTGACGCTCGGCTAGGGCCGCGCGCCCCTGTCCAGTGTGGTCTCTAGACTTCTGCAAAGAAGGAGTAGATGGAGCTCATCCTAGTTTTAGACACAAAGAAGGGCTCAAATTAAGTTTCTTCAACTATATGCTATTATGAGAGCGCGAACCACAGAATGAGTAATTCTTGTGCTTAACTCTTAAATGATGACAAATAGCTTTGTTATTAAATATAGTTTTTATTAATCACTTTTAGACATAAATTATGAATTCATATCGTCTTCCTGAAGTGCTTTTCAACTTTTAACAGTCAAATTGATTATACTATGATTATTTCATTAACACACCTATCTTCCTCATTAATTTTGGCTTCTTGTACCACATGCTTAATTGATGGATGTGTCTACTGAAAAACTGTGTGACTTCTCCTCCAAGGAACGCTGTGATTACTGTCATTTCTTAGATCCACGCTAATGAACCATTGCCGAGTCAAACGAGAACGTAAAACAAAGTTGGAGTGATGAGGTTCTCTTGTGTTGCGAGGGGTTCCAGACGGATGTGGGTCTCAGGGGGAAGTGTCCACCTGGTCCCTCCCCCCGGCAGGAGGTGTGGGCAGCGTGTCTGCGTCGGAGTCGGGCCTCACAGCGGCCATGCCAGCAGCGCTGCCTCTACATCCGCGTTCTACGAGAACGTGCGATCCAGCGTCCAGAACGGCCCCTGCAGCGTGCTGGCAGGACCCCTGGGACAACCACGCACACTGTGCGTCACCAGGCGAGGAGGCCAAGCCAGCCCCGGACGTCAGTCGGGGTCCCAGTCTGCGGAGCGCCTGCCATCTTCTGACTCTGTCACGGCAACTGAAACAGGCCTGTGTCTTCCCAAATCCAAGGTATTGAATTCACAAAGGCGGCTGTGTGCGTTATATTCATTTGAAACACATAATAAAAAATGCCAAGGTCTAAATTTAATTTATTTTTGTCATTTAGAATACAATGGCCAGATAATCATCTCAACGTGATCAGCCAAACATCTTTACTTTGCTAAACCGTTAAAGATTTTAATTACGCCCGCACTGGAGAGCACTGGTCTAATGAGGCGGCGGACTCCAGAGAATCTGAGTGGTTAAGGACTGTGAAATGAGTCTGATAGGGATTTTTTATATTCACCGTGGATCGTTTGCATATCAAAGAGGAGTAAATTATTGCATAGCAGACCAATAACCTTCTCCGCCTCTCCGAGAACAGCGTTAACAAAAACAGTTGGTCTCTCCCAAGGCTTCTCCAGGACCATGTTCAAATGCTCAAGTAGTTGCAATTAATATATATTATAAAGGAGGCTTCAGATGATACCGTAAGTGGTCAGACACTCTCACGACTCGGCCTGCTCAGCCAAGCCGGCTGGCTTCTCCCTTCATAAAAATCAAATGCCAATTATACTGTGATGGATTTTTGTCTCAAATGAGCATTCAGTTATTAGGCACATTCCATGATTACTTGTCCCTTGAAATTAAACCTCGGAGGCAAATTAAACAAAGGAAAGGTCGCTGCAGAGCCCTGTCTGGTGCCGCTGTGTGGGGGGCACCTCGAGAAGTGACACGCGGGGAAGGCCGCAGTGCACGGAGCGCCGCCCGTGAACACGCTACCCCACGGCCCCGGCTCACGCAGCGGAGACGACAGCGACCCGGCCTGAGTGGGGAGGACAGCGTGTAGGTCAGCACCCGTTTTCATTTTCTGTGGAGCAGATACAACTTGAAAGGGACGTGTTCAAATGGACCGACTTCTGGCTCCGCAGCGTGGGGAGTGGGGAGGCAGAGGAGCATGTACTCACACCTCTTCCCAGAGACAAGAACCATGAAGCCACTTGGCAGGTGATCTGTTCATCCAGCGAGTAGGACAGAGAGAGATGTCCCGCTATAGCCACACGGCACATCCACTGTTGGTCTGTGGCCATTACCGCAACGGGCCAGCCAATCCGGCCCATCATCCAAACAGAGACACAGCACACGCAGAAGTCCTGACTGGCAGCCAGGGTGCGTCCGGGTCCAATCCCGCCGTGAGGGTTCTGTTCAGGACCGTTCTCAAAAGATGCTAAAGGGAGCGGTCCAGCGAGTTTCCTGTCAGGACGATTATCTACCAAAGGCTGCTGGGATTTGACAGCCAAGATCTCGTGACAGAACTCAGACCAATCGCAGCTGAGCCGGCTGCTCATCAGACTCCAGGGAGAGCTTGTTCCCAGAAGGAAGCACTTGTCCCAAAACGCTGGACAGGAAGAGTAGTACGGAGCTCGAGAAACCTGCGCACAGGTACCGGAGCCAGCACGGCATTTTCTCCCGTCTGCAGTTGACACTCACAAACTATGAGGTCAGAGTGATGCTGAACATGTATTTCCTTATGGAATTACTGGTGCTGGGAAGGAGGAGAGGATTAAAGAGACCAAGGTGAAAGGCAGACATGCTAATTAGGTAAGACAGAGAGAAGGCCCCAGATAACCTTCCCAGCAACAAAAATACGCCCCCACTTCGTAACGTGCAAAGTATCGCCCTTTATCCATCCCTATGCTTGGCTATTCACATACAAGTTCAAGGTGGCTCAGCCAGGGCCGCAAGCAGGAATGTGGGCAAACTCCTGGCTGTATCGTGAAGTGAGCACTGGCAGCGTTTTTACCAGAGCCCTGTTCTCTGTTCCAAGATAACTGGTCCCTTCGTTATACAAGAAAATGCAGACACAGGTTTAAAAAATGTATGCTGCAGGGACAGGTGACAGATTGCTGTCCTCGGAACTGAACTGTGCAACCCCGGGTATCGGTAGTGCAAAGACAGAGTTGATCAACCTCTTTCTGTCCTTGGACACCCAGGTGGCCCAGTTCATGAGAGTGGAAAGTGGATTTAAACCTCATAATGACATCAGTTTTAAGCCATCATCTCTCTGATCAAAAATAAAGGGCTGGTGCTGCCATCTAACACTCTAACGCCACTCTGGACAAAGGGGTGGGGGAGGCGGCAGCTGTCCCCCAAGCCCACAGAAGGTGACGATGGCACCGGCAGGTGTGGCCCAGCCAAAGCCCACTCCAGACCCCCAGTGCGTCTGTGCACCAGGCATCGTGGCGTTTAGACGCGCGTCTTCCCAAGTCAGCGTGGGGCTGGGGGGCTGGGGCGCCTCCCAGGAGCTGCCCCGCAGGGAGGCCTGTGAGCGTGCATGTGGATGGGGACGTGGGTTCCCAAACCCGCAGGACCCTTGCTCCTCCCTTGCCAGTCTCCCTCCGGGTCCACACTGCACACGGGGAAGGTCAAGGTGCTTGAGCCAAGAGGCGGGCTCAAGACGGCCAGCGGACTCAGCTCCTCACGTCCAACCCCCACGGGGGCAGCGTGCCAACGATGGCTTTTCAGAAGGCTGTGTTCCACCTGCGAGCCCCCAGTTGTGAGGACGCGCTGGAGGTGGAAACGCTGGCTGTTGTGACGCGCGTGGAATTAACCTGCTCGACCACCAGCCGTCCCGCGAAGATGTGAGAGAGAAACAGCGAAGCCTCACGGGGGCCAGAAAGAGTTGGCTTAACTGTTTACGGAAAAGTCAGGGTGACTCCATCCCTAGACGTTACACAAGGGGCGTTTAGAAAACATCACCGAGGTTTGACAGGACAAGATGCCGCACAGGAATAAAGTACAGCCGAACACGACCGAAGAACAGCTTTGAGGAAATTCGTTTGTGGTTCCGACCCGAAAACGCCGAAGGGCTGATGCAAGTGCTCAAAGCGGCCCCACGTGCTCTCGTGCTGGAAGGTGCCTCTGCGGCGGGGGTCCCCGCTGTCACCCAGGAGCCCCCGGGCAGCCCCCCATCACCCAGTTGCCCCAAGTCCGTGCGTGCGCGTTCGCAGTGGGCCACCCCCAGGGCCACCCCCAGGGCCGCGGCGCCGGCACTGACCTTGCGCCAGGGGCTGCAGGGGGAGGGCGGGCTGCCCCGGCTGGATGGTCAGCAGCCCTTGTCGCTGCAGAGACAGGAGGTGCTGCTGCTGGAGCTGCTGCATCTGCAGGAGCTGCTGCTGGAAGGCCAGCTGCTGTGTGGCCGCCTGCTGCTGCTGCTGCTGCTGCTGTTGCTGCTGCTGCTGCTGCTGCTGCTGCTGCTGCTGCGGAGACACAAGGAAGATGGCGTGAGGCCGAGCGCACACCAGGACCAGAGATGGTGTGAGGCCACGCGCACAGCAGGACCAGAGATGGAGTGAGGCTGCGCACGTTCCAGGCCGGGACCAGGGAGGCGGCGTGAGGCCGCGCGCCGGGGACAGCGCGCCAGGATACTGGGAAGGCGTCGGCTAAGCCAGGATGAGCCCTGGCGCTGGGTGGGGAGCTTGGGGGCACAGGGAGTGGGCGCCGCTCTCACCCAGAAGCGCGCGACCAAGCCCTGAGCACGTGGCCTGGGAGCTTCCTCACGAGGCCCCCGGCCGGGTGGGGACTCGAACCCCACACCTCTGAGGTGAGAGGCGGGGGGCCGAGGAGCCTGGCTGCTAACTACTCTGTTTATCACGCCTGACGTAAATAAATGAGGAAAAAACCCCAGACCTTTGAAGACGAAAAACTTCATCTCATATTGTTAATTAGCCATGACAAACGACGAAATAACACTGTAAATCTTTCATAGGAACAGCGACTAGGTTTTAATTACACACATTCATAATTTCGCCAACAACGTCACGCTCAACGGAGGGCGCCGCGTGTGAAGGGCACTCGGGGCTCCCGAGGCCGCCCCGGCTGGACCGTGGGGTCCCCACCGGCTTTGTTCCCGGGAAGGCCTGGCGGCTGGATGGCTCTTTCTGTTGACCGGCGATGACGGCAGGAAAACTCGTGTGTGAAACAGCAGCACATCACTGCGGTGTTCTGCAGGCCCTGCTCCAGCCAAAAAAATTACTGTAGATTTCCTCAGTAATTATCTGAGTGATAGAAAGATAACTCTGCACACAAGTACACTAAATAGAAGGAAATTATCTAATATCCTTAATCTGCTTGGAATCGAGTCGAGGTGGAGGGCCTAGGCCACACCACGGCTGACAGTTCCAAAAAGAAAGTTAACCCTTCCCCAACTGTCACCAAAAGGAAAAAAAAAGGTTCTTTTAAAAGAACCAGGATCTGGTTCCCCAATTCTGAGGATTACACCAGAGAGACACTCGCACCTAAAGGGCTGCAGGCCTCTCAGAGCTGTGCTTTGCAAACAAGTGTATTCACTTAACCTTGCCCGTGACCTTGAGCTGATCCACCCATAAAATGGTATGTGGAGCACGACCTTCTGAGGCAAAGTTCAAAGGAGGAGAGAAACGGGGTTTCCTTCGGTCTCTGGGCAGTTTATTTTACAGTAAAAACCATCATTCTCCTATTAGCAAGCAATTTCAGACTTACCACCATGCCACTGAGAAAGTTAATTGAGTTTCACTCCAAAAAACAAATTCTATAGCACCAACAACAAAAATTTAAATAAATTTTAATGGAAAGTCAGTGTTTTCATTTTAAGAACAGCATGCATAAAATGATCCAATTGTTTTCACCCCTCCCCAAGTTATCACATTAATGTGAAACCCAACGATAGTCATATTCATGTCAAAACCATTTTTCACTTCTTCAACAGATACTAATTCACAACATTTAAAAAAAAAGGGGGGCGGGGGGGGGTAGGAGGTGAAGGAAAAGAGCTCGTATCCAGTAAAAAATCTGGGGATTAGCTTGTGAAGCACATAATGGGGTGGGGGGGTGCTGTGTGGAGGAAGGGCGTTTCCTGTCTTTTACTGTAAGTAAAATGTTTAAGAATTCTGTATTTACATAAAATGACCGATGGCCTTTCTGTTGTCCCCGCGGCCATCGCTAGGAAAAGATCTCCCGAAAGCTGTGTCCACGTTTGAAAAGTCAGGATATAAAAGTATACAAGGCCCATTGTCCAAAGAAAGAATTTAAAAGCAACGAGGTTGCCAAACGGCTCCCCACCCAGTTACCAAACACAGGATACGAGCCCATTTGTTTACTTCTCGCAATTGAATGCACACAAAAAAGGTCTCCGCGCAGCCCCCTGGGCAGGTCACCAGGCAGCGTTAAAATGCCCCTCGGCCCTGATAAGCCAGGCCTGGCGGCCCCTCCCTGGGCTGCAGTCAAAGGTCTGTTTCCCTTTCTCGGGCCCCTCCCTGCCGCCCAACATAAACTGTCCTAACTGGCCAGGACAAATGGCCCTCTTCAAACAATCTGGCCGGGCCCAGTTCTGCTGGGGTCTGTTCTTTCCCACACCCATGTCACGTGCGACATGCGACCGCACCATGCGGGTACGCAGCTCGCTGGGGGGCTGCAGTCCCCACACCCTGTGGCAGGTGGCAGGCCCCGCACCATGAGAACTCTTGACGCTCAAGAACAGGCCTTTGAGGCAACTTCGGGGGGAAAAGCCAATGAAAGTTCATTGTTCTGGCCAAGGGTCAGGAGTCTCGCTAAGGACGGGGGTCTCCCCAAAGAGAAGGAGGTGGGCGGGCTGACCCTTCAAAACCATGAGCCACTAATTACCGGGACTCAGCAAGTTCACGAGCTTGTTCCTTTGTCAACATCGAGCTGAAACCTCATCACAGGCGTAACAAGCGGGCCACAAAGTGCTGCCGTGTGCGGCTCGATCCCACGGCAGCACACACGGCCCCTGCATGACGATCCCAGGAGACCCATCCCGGTCACTGTCACAGCAGGTCTCAGCCAAGTCCCTGGGCTCCCAGGAGACCCGCCCCGGGGGCCTGCTTCCTCTGGGGATTGAAGGCCACCTGGCCCCTCTCACGTCCGCCTTCTGAACGGATGACAGTAAGGCGTGGCCGCCGTGAACCCCGAGTCCGCCTCGCCTTCCCGAGCAGATACAGTACGCCCTTTGCGCCCCGCCCCTTTCCTGCCAGCAGCACTTTGGGGGAGTTAACTTTCCTCCTTCCTTCTGCTGTGTAACTTTCCCTGCACATTTCCTTCTGCGCCCTCTGAGCGCGCCTCAACTTTCATGTGCTCCCAGCATGCCAGCGCGCCTGCGAAACCACGTCCCGCACACCAAACAAGAGGTTAATGAGAAGTGGCAACAGACAGGAGACACGGCCCAATCGCCAGCACTCGATAAGAGTGACAGTGGCAGCCTTTTTTTGCCTGTCTTCAAATATCGAGTTAAAGATCTTTAAAAAACTAAATTTTGACGCCTTTGAAAAGAACACCGCACAAAATAACAACAGGGGGTTATTGCCTGGGAGCCACGGGGGAGAAACTCCACAATTCTTATTCTCCCTTTTGAAGGCTGTTAGAAATCGGATTCAAGAAAAGAGCCGCAGCAGAAGGGGAACCTCTGGAGGCTGCAGCCATCCCTGTGATCCTGCATAATGCGCTTCCAACGCCGGCTTTTACCGATGCTGCTGATCAATTGCGCCTTCGCCGTAGCCCCTTTTTTCTGCTGTTTACATCTGACGTGACGCCATGACAAGCACTGTCTGAGCCTGTGAAACAGCCTGTCATGTTGATTTATGGGCGCATCAAACCACAACTTGTCCAAACCGAAGCTCGCAGTTCATTAATTAGAGAGTTGTGACTTTGAAGTCAGCTTTCAGACGGTGGTTTTTAACATTTGGCTTAATTTATATGCTCTTGAATGTGGATCTCTAAGGGAAAAAACTGAAATTCCCTTCTTGTCTTTGAACTTCTTTTGACCGCACAATAATCATTTCTTTGTCCAGAGTGATGCCTGCAATCCCAGGGTCATTAACGCGCATTGAGCTGCCACTGATGAGTAAGCCCCACTGAATTAGAAAAACAGCAGCAAAACAAAGCTGTGCGCCTCCTGCCCAGCGATATCTCACAATTACATGCTTCCCTCCCTGCACCATTTCCATTTTAATTACTGCTAGGCCTTCAGATTTACATTTTAGACACTTTTTAATCTGCTCCCGTTTTATTGGAACGGCCCCCGGTAGCACGCCACTGTGCTTAGTGGTGTCAGCATTTTCATTAGGACGCCGCCCCCCACTTCACCCCCAAACTGCCCCTGCTCTAGAGGGGTTTGTACAGGGGCTGCCACAAGGACCCCGGGGTGACAACACAGCAGTGCTCAGGGCTCGGCGGGCGAGGCGGGAAGGGCCCGATCCACGTGTGTGATAGCGGCGCCCCTGGTCCCCAGGCACACAGGGGACCCAGGTGAGGACAGTGGCCGCCCGTGGGGGCCCAGGCAAGGGGTAGTCCCATAGGACTGCTCGTCCAACTATGCGCTGTCATTCCGAGGAGAGACTTAAAAGCATTTCAGTCCCTGGGAAAATATGAGGAAGTAAGTTCCATCGGACGACTGGAACGGGCAGAAAAATGTCATGATAACGCATAAGTGCACAGATAACGCACGTGTGCAGAGATAACCCCCCCCCCCAAGGTGGCCAAGCCGCACCCACTGGGAACTGCACAGAGAGGACAGAAGCTGCCCCCCGGGATGGCCTGAGCATTCGCGGTGGGGTGGCGTGGGCACCTACAAAACCCTGTGCTCAAAGACGCTATTGTGATGCCCTGTTTTCTGTCAGGGAAACAAACAATCCAAGCTGGGAACATCCCTCAAGTCAACCTGAGTCAGCGCACACAAGGCCTCAGCAGCCACAGTATGTCCGTACAACTTGCAGGAAGAAGGGGAGTGGAGATGGGGGTGGGGGGGGGTCCACCCTCCCAGGAGATTCTCACCACTTACCCCAAGCCCTCTGAGCCGCAAACACACTCCCGTCCGGGTCCAAATCATGTTTTCCCGACAGCACTTCACTTCCCCTGGGTGTGGCCTGAACAAGGAGCCCAGAGGCCCCGCCCAGGACGCCCTCCTGGGAGCCCGCACAGGTACACACACCTGCGGCTGGTTCACAGACATGGGCCAGCAAACCAAGGGGACCCCGAGAAATGTGAGCTTGGAGAACACACGAGACAGTCTGTTTTTAGGTCTGAAGGCGAAGCACAGAGTGCCGCGTTGTGAGATCGTTTAAGATGAACGACAGTTTAATGGCCCCTGGATGGTCCACAGGGACCTGTGGTTTGAAAGTAAAGTATGTGTTGTCGGTACCTCTTTCGGCTGTTTTCCAGCATGTTGTTGTTGGAGAAGCTGAAGCTGCAACTGTTCCTGCTGTTTCTTGTAAAACTCCTGAAGCTGCTGCTGCAAAGAGAGGAGAGGCTGGTCAGGACGCGGGCAGGGGCCTCGCCTGACAGCAGGCCTTCAGCTCCATACGTGACCGTGACCTGCAGCACGCAGCTACTATCCTTGCCACTCACAAAGGAATTCCCCAAACAAGCCGGTGGAAAACAGACCCTTTTCTGCACACACTAAGCACAAGGAGGCCAGAGATGAGCTCTGTCCTCAGGACAGGCCTGAGGCTCCTGCGGAGACGCCTGAGTCCACAGCAAAGAGCATAAAGGCTGGCGAGCGGTGGGCAGAGAACTCACTCAGGGGGCGTGGTCACTTGGGGGGCGCAGTACTCGGAGCACAAGCACTTGAGGTGCAGTGACTTGGGAGTACAGTCACTCAAGGCGAAGGTGCGGGCACTCAAGGGGCGTGGGGACTCAGGGGGCAGTCACTTGGGGGGCAGGCACTCGGGGGG
>PVKE010024999.1:0-23368 GCA_004027555.1 Craseonycteris thonglongyai
TTAAAATTCTATTTTTATCATAATGATCTTTCCTGCTGACTAATAAGAAATAATAACTAACTTTTATCAATATATTTAATCAATTTTCTATTCATTATATATATTTTTATTGTTCGTACTCTAAACAAGAAGTTATGTTTAGAAATGTCTGTAGTCTTATCTTTTCTACCTGTTCTCAAAAAAAAGACTCTTTATTACAAATATTTCTTTCTATCTCTAAATTCCTTAACAGGTTTCCCAAAGCTTAAACTATGCTAGGACAATCTTTCAGTTTCCTCACACCTTTGGTTGCTTTTGTTGTATTTCAATGCCCTTGAACTACTATTGACTGAATCTGCATTCTAACTATAAATTGTTCATGTTCCTCAAATACCACCTATAAACCTTTACTTCTGCATACTGTTCTATACTTGCTAAATTACTCCACTGGTATACTGTTCTGACTGTACAACTTTCTGAAATCATGAAGTTAGGATAGATGTCAATTTTTGTAGATGGTTTCATTATCTCTGATGTTTTCAACAGTTGCCCTCTATATCCTACAGACCCTTGATTATCTTGTGTATTTCCACCAATGTCTCTCACCCCTAATCCCCAAAGATAATTCAGTTATCTTCAGCTATTATAAAATGCCTTAGGCATTTTACATTTACAAGTCCTAATGTTGTTTAATGAGACATTTTTATATTTTGAAAAATTAGATGTTTAAAAAAGAAATTTATAAAAAGTCATTGAGCATTTTTTCCTCTATGTAATCAAAAATATAATATTATGTTGACTAAAAGCTTAGAGAGAAACTTGAACTGTAGTCTGAAGCAAAAAAAAGTGTTTGGGATTTTAAAAGAACCTATCCCCCATACCCTGGATTATACTGGAGGTAAGTACCAATGGCAGCATCTAACCATTTACCAATAAAGTATAAGAATATTTCAGGTAAATTCAAGCGAACAATTTTTAATTTTTCAAATGAGAAAATCATGTCAACATTATATTGTATTTGACATTTGCATTTTTTATTGGATTAGAGCCCTAAGTAGAGAAAACTTTTTTAATTTATCTGATATGTGTTTAAATATCCTCTAGCACACTTCCAAGGGCCTAAGACAAGTTTTAAATGAATACATAATCAAATGCTTAAAAACTGCAATGCAGAATTCATGTGTTTAGTGAAGATGTTCCATGTACAGGTTTCCCTTATATGTTCCTATTGTATAAATATTTTAGTTTTTTCATGCTCAGTAATCATTTTGTATACCTTAGGAATTCCCAAGAAATTCACATCAACTATGTGTTTCTAGGTCCTGTATTTCCTCTTAGTACCATCTACAGTAGTAGGTACTCTGCTGACAAAGAGGAAAAATTAGACCAGAAATCAGGAGATGTATGTCCTATTTCTAACTTTGCCACTAACAGGTAATTTGGATAAATCACTGAACCCCATAGTTTACAAACTCATAAATTAAGAGGACAGAATGCTGTTTAACTCTTAGTCAGTGTGGCAGACAGTATTTTCCTAAAATCATCCCAACAGTATTTCCTATCCAACCTGCTCTTCTACAATGCGATCTTGGCCCTCCTCCAGTCAAGAGGTGAGACCTAGGGTCCCTCCCCTTGAATCCAAGTGGGTTTGAGACTCACCTGTTACTAATATAAATGGCAGAAGGTTGCTTATATTAACACTGGGTAACTTTGCTTGGTGAGCAAAGACATAGTAATTTGGGACTAATTTCCTAAAACAGTAGCACTGGAGCCCTAAACTATCCTATTAGCCCTTTCTTGCCTGTTCTGAGTTCACCATGCCTTGAAGAAGCCCAAAGTAGGTCATTCAGAAAGAACATGCAAAGGAAACCAGCCCCTCCCTCCCCATCCCCACAACTGCTCCAGCCTCCCATTGTTTAGCTTTAACCAATCTCTAGCTGTAGTCACATGAGTGACCCTAACCCGAAACCATCCACCCAAGACCTTCCAGAGTTCTAGAGCCACAGAAAATGTGAAATCCAGCAGAATAATTTTTGTTTCAAGCCATCATATTTTACAGTGATTTGTTATGCAGCATAAAGTGACATTGGTGAGGTAAAGAAAACTATTTTATGCCATCAACTGCTTCTTTATTCTTTGGAAAAATATTAAATCTCTCTTTTTTTAGTTGACTATATAAATGTTTTTGGTACAGACATATTAGCTAAGGGCCTTGAATCATTTCAGGGAAACATGCTTTAAAATAATTGTTTATTAGATCATGAGCTCATTAACAAATAGAATATGTCTTTTAGTTGAATTATGTGCAATTTCCAACACATGAGAGAGTAGAACCACATGTAAATTATAACTGAAAATATCATTTCCAAGGACTGCACACTGGATGAGTTAACGTGCTTTCTACTCTGGCCTCCCTGAATCTTTACTAGTGAAATCTCTGTTAAGAATTTCATCATATATCTCAGAAGACTCATGTGTTAAGTATGATTGAGATATTATATTTTCTCAAACATACACACACACACACATATACACACACCAAAATATTAAGATTCTGATGAGTCCTCTGAAGTCTGTAGTTTTTATTTTATTTTCTGTTTGTATACATTTCATTAGTATGGCTTGTTCATACATTAAATGTGTCTTGAGGGCTATAACTGTCATAAATATGAATAGATTCTTCATGTTTACCAGATATCTTCCCAATAGTAGATGCTCAATAAATGTTTGATGGCTGAAAAAAAAAATGTTTGATGGCTGAATGAAAACCTATAAGAAGCAGTGATTAATGAGAGTATGACTTTTAAAAATTAATCACACAGAACATAGTTATTATACTTTGGTCAAGATTACAATAAGTTTGCAGTTTGAGACACTCCCTACTCTAACTAATGTCAACCCACTGACTGCAATAGCTTTATACCAAGCACTGAACTGGGAATATGGGAGGATGGATACATTTCACAAACCAGAACCAAAATAAGAGAGCATCTATAAAAGACAATATTATTTTAGGACAGTTGTTCCAAAATACCATTTAAAAACTTAGTTTTGGGTAAGCCTGGATGGCTCAATGGGTGGAGTGCTCACTTGCAGCACCGGGGACCGAGGATTGAATCCCGGCCCTGGCCCCGGCCCGTGCAGACCCATGTGCTGAACTGGGGAGTTCTCCCAGTTCAGTTCTCTCTCTGTCTCTGTCTCTGTCTGTCTGTCTCTCTCTGTCAAAAACAAAACAAAACTTAGTTTTATGGAGGGCTCATAGGACCAGGCAACTGTAAAAAAAACTAGATTGGGAAAGATAATCAATAAAGAAGAAGATAATCATATTTAAAATGAAACAAAAAATCAAAATTATAGAATATTGGAAAACATCTAATATAAAAAGCAACCAAAAAAAATATACAAATACTAAACAAGAACATGCTGATAATAAAAGATCAATCATAAACTAAAAAAATAAAATTTAGTCATTTAAATAAAAATATTGTATAGACTAAGCTCTACACTAAATTTATGATGGCACTGAGGAATTTATTCAGGAACACAGCAAAAAGGCAATGAGATGAAAGTATCACAGGTATAATATACATCCAACAATAGTCCAGAACTAAGAAATTAATGGAAATTTAACTGACTCTGAAAATATTGAGTTCCTACTATGGGCCAGGCACTATTCTAAACATTTGATATAGCAATGAACAAGCAGACTAAAATAATCCTCATTGGATTTAAATTTTAGAAGAGGATAAAATAATAAATAAATGAACAAGTAAATATATAAGGTACAGAAGTAACTAATACTTTGATGGAAATTAAAGAAGAGTAAGAGAACAGGAAGTAATAGAGAAGAGAGTAATATTTGAGAGAAGATGGTCAGGGAAGGAATATTGAATGGAGAGAAATTTATGGAGAGACTAGAGCAGCTTGATGATGTCAGCCTTGCAACTATATGAGAGAAGACTAATCCCAAAACAGAAAGCACGGTAAACAGTAAACGGTTTGAGGCAAGAAAAGTTCTGGTACACTTGAAGAACAATAACATAAAGGGCCTGTGTGGCAGAGAAACAATGTTTGAAGAAATGATAGATAAGATTTCCAGAATTTAAGAAAACCATAAAACTACAGATTTGATTGATTGTGCTCTCTGAAGGCAAAAAATATATAAATTTACACCTAGACTTACCATACAAAGCTAAAGGACTTGAACAATAAAAAAGAAAAATTCTAAAAATTATCATGGAGAAAATTAAGACTGATTATCCTCAATGAAGTATTAAATAAAAGCCAGGACACAAAGCAGAATTAATTTGAAGGGGAAGCCGGGATGGCTCAGTGGGTTAAGTGCTCACTTTGCAGCACCGGGGACCAAGGATCGAATCCCGGCCCAGGCCCCGGCCCGTGAAGACCCATATGCTGAACTACGAGTTCCCCCAGTTCAATTCTCTCTCTGTCTCTGTATCTCTCTCTCTCCCTCTCTCTCTCTGTCAAAAACAATAAAAAAAAAAGAAAAAGAAATAATTACTTTGAAAACGAGGATGGGAAAACTGTAACCTAGATTTTTATAGAAATAAAGATATATTTTTATTCAATAATAGGACAAATTTAAGACATTTTTAGCATAAAAGTTAAGATTATTTGTAATTCACACATGTACACTAAAAGAAAGAAGACAGAGGGAGAAGGGGTGGGGGAAGAGGAGGAGGAAGGGAAGGAATAAGATATTGGAAACAGTACATGCAGAAATTGATAACATGCCAATATATTCAATTAATATTAACAGAAAAATGGTATATGAAAAAGTAAGACTAAACTATTGACAATATAATGGAAGGTTAAATCATGTCATGGTTTGCATTATACATATTTAGCAAGATTAAGATAATGAAAAAAGCACTTAAACATGTTTTTTAAAAATTTAAACTGATACACATGATGTATATGAGCATTTTCTAGAAGTGGTAGTAAAAATTCTGATTAAAAGATTTAAATTATCATAAATATTGTTGATTCAAAGTCTCCTAAATACATATTATTTGGAGAGAAATAGATTTAGGTACTAAATTGGTTGTTAGAAGATTGACTATGTTTCATTAACAACTTGATTTCAGTGTTCACGAGTTTATCTTTTGCTCATGAAATGTTTTGTGTGATTAGGTGGCTCTTTTTGGTAGTTTTCTTCCAGTGATGATTCAACAATTCAGTCTACATTCAGGTTGCCATTCATCATCTTGAAATTTGCTTCCAGCCACAAGGTTAGGAGAGTTCAAGGTCAAGAAAACTCACAGCCTCTTATGAATTCCTTAGACTAGCAATCGTACTCATGTATCATTTTCACTCACATTCTCATTGACAAGATTATTCACATAGTCACAACATAGATATTTGTTAAGTACAATCCCTGCCACATTTGTTGACAGTTATTTATAATTTTATGTAGAAGAGTTGCAGCTGTTTTTAATGAATAAGTTCCAAAAAAAGTTAAAAGGAAATGAATACCTTCAATGTGAAAAAAACAAAAACCATTCAGAGGGGGAATATTGTAAATAACTAGTAATCTGAAAGTACTAAAGACAATTTATGCCACTTTGTAAGTCTAAGGCCAATACTAACAAATACCAAATTTTATTTACACTAAAGTAAACGTAAATTATATTTTAAGGTATTTGATGTTAAATCTTTACTAAGAATAAGAAGTTGTAAGATGAATATGTTCACAAAATCACTAGTAAATTACTCAATTTTCTAATCTTATTAACAGTAGAATAAATTTAGCACTTTAATGTGTATAAAAAGAAGAAAAAGAAGTTAAAAGCCATCTTATTGTAAACTTTTGTAACTTAGAAAGCAATTCCACTTAGGTTTGTAGTATAGCAAAGATTTAAAATTCTTTTGGAAAGAATTATATGCAAATGACCAAACATTGAAGTTTGTAGGGAGATGAGCAAGATTCAAATCAAAGGGATTTTTGCCATATTTCCTCTTAAATAGGTTGTCTGATTACCTAATATTTTGATTCATCATTTCGATGGTTTAACCCAGTTTATTAGATTAGAAAATATCATATATCATAATAAAAAATTAGAAGTTTAACTCCAAACTATCTTTACTATTAAAAAAAATAATAAAGCATTTTTTTGTCAAGTGTATTCATAAAGCACTATTATTTTACCACATCAAATGAGAACAAGTTAACAGAAATATTTAAGTATCTATCCCCTTATTCCTAAACTGGAACATATTTATTTTAAATGCATAACCATATGACAAATAGCAGTGCAGATTATAACATTTTGATTAAATACTCCCCAAATTAAAGACTTGGGTATGTTTTGGTGCGCTCATGCACACACAGGCACACACAGGCACACACACACACACACACACACACACAAGCTTTTTGGCTAGAGCAAATTTAGAGGTACTGTGTTATAGAGAGAGGAAAAACAAAATCGCTGCAAAAGAGAGTCAATTTCAAAAGTTAAAAGTTGTAAGCAAAAAGAACAAAGACTAGAAGAATTTAGTTTTTTCTTTTTCACTTTTATTTCTATGGCATGAAAAAAAATTCTAAAAATTTTGAGTAAACATCATAATTAAATGCTAATCATGACTCCAAAAGAAATATACAGCTTTTACATCAACAATGGAGACATTGAAATTGTTAAAGCTTCTGCTTACCTTGGTTCAGTCACAATTCAAATGAAGACCGCAGCCCAGAAGTCAAGAGAAGGCAGAGACTCATAAGGGAAGTTTTGGAAGAATTAGGAAAGATCACCAAAAGCAAATGTATGTTATTACATACCAATGCTAAGATTATTCATACCCTCATATTTACAGTTACTGGGAAGCTGGGATGGCTCAGCAGGTCAAGTGCTCACTTTGCAGCCCTGGGGAACGAGGATCGAATCCTAGCCCCACCCCGTGCAGACCCATATGCTGAACTGAGGTGTGCTTCCCATGCAGGAGGCTCCCAGTTCGGTTTTTGCCCCCTGGTTCAGCCCCTGGCTCGAAGGGGCTGACCTTCCATGCAGGAGGCCCCCAGCCCAGTTCTCACCCTGCACATTCCCCACCCACCTGTGTGGAACGAAACCATGTCAAAAAACTGATGACATACAACCATGGAGATGGCTCTGGGCCCTCCCCCCTTCTCTCTGTCTCTCTCTATCTTTGTCTCTGTCAAAAACAATAACACAAATATTTTTTAAAAATTAAAAAATATTTACAGTTACAATGTATGGATGGGAAAGGTGAAGAGTGAATAATGCTAATAGGAAATACGTTGATTCATTTGAAATTGGTGTTGGAAGAGAGCTCTACAGATTCTGTGCGCCACCAGAAAGATGAGGAAATGGGTCCTAAAGCACGTTAACCCTGAACATCGTCAGAGGCAAAAATAACAAAACCGCAACTATCCTACTTCTGGCACGTCACGAGAAGGCAGGGTTCTTTGAAAAAGACCACAATGCTAGCAAAAATAGACCGCAGCAGGAAAAGAACAAGTTTTTAACTTGTTCTTCAGATTGGATTGTTTATATTCGTTTATCTTCTGTCATCTTCCTTCCTTTAGTCTTCTCTCACCTCAGTCATCTCCATTCTGCCATTACTTCTATCTACTAAATTTTATATTTATATTGCATTTTTCTATTATATAATTTCCATCTGGTATTTTAGATAGCTTCTATTTCTTTACTGAGATTTATTTCTTTTATTTTATGTGAGGATATCTCCTTTTATATCTTTGTGCTTAATTATCATAGCTACTTTAGATACCTTTGCAAATTCTGACCTCTGGATCATCTTGGGATTGTAGTCTGTTGATTCATTTTTCTCCTAAGACTGTGCCACATGTTTATTTGTTTTCTTTGTAGGTTGAATTAACTTGGATTATATTTTAAGTTTTCTTCATAGTAGGGTGTAGATCAGGGTTGTCTGAACTTTTGGCTTCCCTGGACCACATTGAAAGAAGAAGAATGGTCTTAAGCCACACATAAAATACACTAACACTAACGATAGCTGATGAGCTAAAAAAAAAAAAAAAAAAAAATCACATACGCAAAAAATCTCATAATGTTTTAAGAAAGTTTATGAATTTGTGTTGGGCTACATTCAAAGCTGTCTTGAGTCTCAGCTGGCCCATGGAACACAGGTTGTGCATGCTTGATTTACATACTATAAATGCTGCTATTTTTTTTAAGTGTTTATCACTTTTATTTTAATAGGCATTTTACTTCTAAGAATGCAAATAAAAAAGTTTGTCTCCCCTGAAAGTGGCCAGAAACTCAAATCTCAGTTCATTTGTTTTAACTTTAGCTCAGTTGCTTGGAGTATGCCTTCTGCACTCTTGATTCAATGTCAGCCAGATATTTGAACAGAATAAGTATACATATATGAGATCTTCCAGGTCCTGGTTCTCTTCTTTCCTGGAAACACACACATACACACATGCATGCACGCACATACTTTTCAGTAAATATATTTGACCTAACTTCTATTCTATAGTTCTTTAATAAAACTGCAGGTTTTTCATTAGTTCTACTTATCCTGTCTTGCAGACTGGGGCCTCTCTTGCCAAAAGCCAAAAACTGCATAAAACATCTCAAACCATGTCATTCTCAGCCATGTTGACTCTTTTCACTCTCTTTTGTGTTGTGTTTTACTCTCCAGTGCCCTTTAGTATATATGTTCCTGTGTGTGTGTGTTGTGTTAATATAAATTTGGGTGTTTTGATAAGATCTCAAATCAGAAACCTCAATATGTATGTTTGGGTGTATTTTCTGAGTGAACTTCTTAATTATTTAGATGAGTTATCTACATAGAGTGCCAGAGAGTGTGTCTGAAGCAGTTATTTTGACCAAACTTTTCTATTAGGAAAATTCAGGAACATAAGTTTATTTTAAAATCCCTTTGTTAAAGAATTGTGTCATTTTATCAAGATTATGTAATTTTTATGTTTAAACACAAAGGAATAAAACAAACTTATTTAGCAAAAGATTTAACTACAATAAGTCCTCACTTAACATCATTGAAAGGTTCTGTGACTTTAAAGGGAATAACATATAATGAAAAACATTTTGCCCTGGGCGAATTGATATTAACAAGAGTTAAGTTCCTTTGGGCTCTCATCAATTTTACAACAAATGACATTCTTTGAGGCCCTGCTATACTCTGTTATGATTTAGTAACTAATAAGATAAATAAATACTTATGCACTTTACATTCAATAACTATATACCAGTGCCAGATAGGTATTAGACTTATTGAAGTGATCATCATAAGTTATGTGAATGTCTAATCCCTATGCTATACACTTGAAACTGCTGTAATGTTGTATGTCAACTGTAATTAAAAAATAAATTTATGAAATAAATAATAAGAGTAACTAATAATATAAATAAATATTTATGATAAAGATTTTGTGCTGATTATTGGGCAGTTTTATATTTTATAAGAAGATAAACTCTTGTCCTATAACCCCAGGAGTAAAAATATATAATTTTGAATATTTTTCTAAAAATCCATTATACACCTCTGCCACCAGGTAGGGAAGTTAATTTGAGTCATTCAGTATCTTCTCCATCTTTTCCCAGGGTTTATTTTCACTTTGGGGGGGCTTATAAGTATCAAAGGAGAGAGAAAATTATTTAATCATTTGACTAAAGGGGAATCAAGATATAGCTTGAAGGGAGTAGTAAAACTGTACATTGGATGGGAATTGGAGGTAGGGAGGTAGAGAATATCCAAATTATCAATATTTTGAAATACTATTTTACCATGAACATTTGGTATTTATATATTCACAATTTTTGTTTTTGCTTAGGTGTTTATTAACATCTCTCTGTTTTTCTAATAACTTGAAAATAAAAATAAGAGTATAAATATATATGTATATAAATGCATAACAACAGTCAAGAATTTGGCAGTTTGGGGAAGCCAAGATGGCTCAGCGGGTTAAGCACTCACTTTGCAGCCCTGAGGACCAAGAATCAAGTCCCAGCCCCAGCCCATGAGGAACCATGTGCTGAACTGAGGTGCACTTCCCATGTGTGAGGCCCCCAGTTCAGTTCTTGCCCCCTGGTTAGGCTCCTGGCTTGAGGTAGTGTGCCTCCCATGCAGGAGGCCCCCAGCCCAGTTCACACTCTGTGCGGCCCCCTCCCACCTGTGTGAAACAAAACCATGTCGAAAACTGATGATGTACGACTATGGAGACTGCTCTGGGCCCTTCCCCTCCTCTCTGTCTCTGTCAAAAACAATAAAATAAACCTTAAGAAAAAAGAATTTGGCAGTTTATATTCTAAATATTTATAAAAATTATGCCAAATACCTTGTTTTATGAGAGGCCTTGATGTAAATATCAACCAAAAAATTCTGGCAACATAAATTATTTGTCTAATCCAAGATAATACTAAGTTATGAGTTAGGCATCTTCATAAGTAGGAAATTACTTTGTTTTCATCATTAACAAAGGAAAACTTTTATATATAGTTTTAGTTTACTCTTTTGTAGATCCAGTATGCTAATGTCTAAATATAGGACACATATATTAGATACCTCTTTAGATTACACATCAAATATTTATTGAATAACCTAATGAACATATTATTATCCTTCTGGAATTTTTCTTATTTCAAAATACCTTCTGTTTTTAAAATTTGCCTTTATTTATGGCAGTATCCTATATATTTTATTCAAGAAAGACTTCTCGAAACTCTTTACCATGAGAAATTATAATGTGCCAAGTAGAAAAAAGGGGATTACGTAAATGAAGATAGGTATATAAAAAGTTTTGGAGTCAATTTCTTGAATGAATTTTTGTGTTTAAAAAGATTCCATTTTAGAAAATTTTTTGAAATACCTTTTATAATTTACCTCAACTTGCTGTGCACCTTTTTTTTTTTTTTAAGTTTCAAATACTTTGGGGAACAAAAGTAGTCTTTTATTATTTTAAGAGTAATATCGTTAGTTCCTAATCTACTTTGGAGCTTTCTGGGTATCCTCTGGATTTGTAGGTGGCAGGTTATTAAGCAAGGGAACTTACTAATGAAGTTTGTTCTGAGTGACCAGAAGATGAGTAGTTTTCTGTATCTGCCTCCCAAAATTAATAGTTTATATAAAGGGATGCTGAGATAGCTCAACAGGTTGAGTGCTTGCCTTGCAACCATGAAGTCCAGGGATCAATTCATGGGCCCAGCCCATGCAAGACTACAAGATGAACTGTGGCACAACTGGTAACCACCATGATGACAGCGAAGTTTCTTGGCTCCCATGAGGGAGGCCCCTGATTCAGTTTTGCCCTGTACATCCGCACATCCACCTGTGTGGAATAAACCTGTGTCAAAAAACTAATGATATACAACCATGGAGTCTGCTCTGGACCTTCCCCTCTTCTCTCTGTCTCTCTTTCTCACCTTCTCTCAAAACAACAAAATTAAAAAAAAAAAATTTCAATTTATATAGAGGCCTTAACTGGATCAAACACTTAACACAGAAAGTCTTAACTGTGTTCAGTTACGTACCCAATTCAGGTAGCCTCAACACCACATTTCCATGTCAAGATTATAGCTTTGGAGCAATTTTTGGGAGCAGGGAAGGCAGCTAAATGCACATTTTTAGGACAGGGAGGAAGAGAGGAGCCTCAGTTTCCTGCTTCCAGCTCACAGGTTACCTGGTAGTCACATCTTTTGATGACTTCCATCAACAAATATGATATTCCTATTTCAGTGACCAAGGAACAGAAGCCAAAGAAGACTAAAGTAAATTTTTTAGGGAAAGCCGGGATGGCTCAGCAGGTTAAGTGCTCGCTTTGAAGCCCCGGGGACCGAGGATCGAATCCCGGTCCCAGCCCATGCGGACCCATATGCTGAACTGGGGTGTGCCCCCAGTTCAGTTCTTGCCAGGACCTACGTGGGAGGCTCCCAGCCCAGTTCCTGCCCTGTGCAGCCCTGCACCCGCCTGTGGAGTGAAACTATATGGAAAACTAATGCTGTCAACTATGGAGACTGCTCTGGGCCCTCCCCCTTCTCTCTGTCTCTTCCTGTTTCTCCCTGTCTGTCAAAAATCAGTAAAATAAATCTTAAAAAAAAAATTTTATGACCCTTATACTGTATATCACCTGGCCATTAAAAAAATTTTAGGTTAATTAAATTTCAAAAGAGCCTTATTAAATTAAATTTTAACAGTATTTCATGTCAAAGTGACTATTTCCTTTTTACTCTCAGTCTCCCTCTCTACAAAATGGGGACATGGTTTACTATGTGACACCGTGAGATTCTCTGGCAGCTCCAAAGTATTTGATTCTAATATGTAATTAAATAATAATATAATAATAAAGTGTTAAGTGTGGTTAATAAGTATCAGATGATATGGTATAGTACCGTACTATAGAAATAATCTTTATATAATTTCTGACCTGCTATTATGAATCAGCAGTTTTGATGTTAAATTGTGCTTATAGATTGAATGGTTCCTTGAGGGCACAGGAGCAGTAGTCCCACACATAGTTAAATTTTCCGTTTGTGTTTCAGATCCTTGACTCAGCATAATCCCCCTATCTAGTCTTTTTAGTGAATTCTTAATTACTGATTATTTGCCTGCTTTGTATCTTTGCAGGGTTTCCAATAAATTGTGCATATCATTATATGTATGTGACTGTGTGGGTATGTAGCAATGAAATCATTTATGTTCCACGCACTTGATAGCAACATATGTTTTTATATTAACCTTGCAAGTTTGCATACATGGGAGATCCTGCTTTATTTTATTGCATCACACTGCAAAATAACCTTGACTGTTATACTTCAAGGTCTCAGGTGTTGAGTTGTTAGCAGCTATGAATTAGATCAGAATTGCATTATAGCTGCACAACCATGAACTAAGGGTAATCCAGAATCTTTCAGGCTTAACATCAGCATATGGACAACTCCTCAGCTCTTGCCTGGAAACAGAGTTAATTTGGGAATGTTGAGCCAAATTCCCTTAGGATGACTGCTTCAGATGATTTTCAACTTCTATAATGCGAATAGAAAGGCATGCGAAAATAAGCAGTGTTAATTCAAACAGAAAAATAACAATAACACAAACATTTGTGCCTACGTCTTCCAAAATTAGTCATTTAATAATGAATTGTATTTAGTATATTTTATTTCTACTTAAATGCAATTGAGGAATATTTAGTCCATTGACATTATTGATATCATTAAAATAGTAATAGGGGGAAGCCAGGATGGCTCAGTGGGTAAAGCGCTCACTTTGCAGCACCAGGGACCGAGGATCGAGTCCCGGCCCTGGTCCGTGAGGAACCATATGCTGAACTGGGAGCTCCCCAGTTCAGTTCTGTGTCCCTCTGTATCTCTGTCTCTCTGCCTCTCTCTCTCTCTCTCTCTCTGTCAAAAATTAATAAAATAAACTTAAAAAAAAATAAAAAAAATAAATAAATAGTAATAGAACCAGATCTATGAACAATTTATCAGCATTATGGAGTCTATACTTAAAAATTAAGAACAAAGTAGCATTATAGCAGACAGAAGAAACTGAGTTGCATAACATTAAAAGTACAAAAGTATGCATGGCTGTCTGGACTATTAAAATCTCCTCCTAATAGTTCTTTCTGCTTACACCGTATCCCTGAAATCCATGCTCCTCCCAATAGCCAAGTGGATTTTAGGGAAATCAGATAAAATAGCTCACATAAACCCCAGAATGTTTTTCTATCGCACCTTGAATGAATTAAAACATGTCCCCATGGCCTATCAGCTTTCATGTCAGGCTCTACCTAATGGACCCCCTCTCCGTCTGTCCCTCTCCCCTTCGTATTCCAACTATCCTGGTTTGCACATGCCATATGTATTTCTACTCTGCTTGCTAATCCTTTTGCCTAGGATGCCATGCCCCATCCCTAGGATTTTCTAATAGCCTTTCCTTTTAATGAATAGACTTTATTTTTAGAACAGTTTTGGGTTTACAAAAACAGTGAACAAAAAGTATAGAGAGTTCCCATTTACTTCTGTCTCTACTCTTCCCACACACTCCCATACTCCTTTACAGTTTCCCCTATTATTAACATCTTGCATTATTATTGTTTTATATTTGTTATAATTAATGAACAGATACTAGTACATTATTAACTAAAGTTCATAGTTTACATTAGGGTTCATTCTTTATGTTATCTCAGTGTTATGCTGTTTTAGCAGATGCATAATATCAGTATCTATCATTACTCTAGTACCCAGAATAGTTTCATTACTCTAAAAATCCCCTGAGTTTCACCTATTCATCTCTCCCTCCCTCTTTCCAAACCTTTGGCAACCACTACTTTTTTACTATCTCCATAGTTTTTACTTTTTCTAGAATGTCATATAGTTGGAATCATCTGCATGTGAACTTTGTAGATTCATTTCTTTCACTTATAATAATATACACTTAAGATTCTCCATATCTTTTCATGGTTTGTTATTTTATTTCTTTTTATTGTTGAATAATATTTTATCATCTGGAAGTATCACAGTTTATGTGTTCAGTCACCTATTAAATATATCTTGGTTAATTCCATGTTTTGCACTTATGAATAAAGATGCTAAAAATGTGCAGGATTTCACAAAGATATGTTTTCAACTAATTTGGGTAAACAAGAAACGTGATTGCTGGATCATATGGTAAGAATAGGTTTAGTTTTTTTTTAATTGTCAAAATATCTTCTATTGTGTTTGTACCATTTTTTATTCCCTCTAGCATAGAATGAGAGTTTCTGTCATTCCACATCCTTGTCAGCATTCGTTGTTGTCCATGTTTTGGATTTTAACCATTTTAAAACATGTGTAATAGTATCTCATTTTTGTTTTAGTTTACAACTCCCTGGTGACAAATGACATTGAGTATTTTTTCATTTGCTGGATTGTCTGTGCAGGTCTTTTACTCATTTTATAAAATTGGGTTGTGTCTTTACTGTTCACTTTGCAGAGACAAATTCTTTATCTGATAGATTATTGCAAGTATTTTCTCTCTGTGGTTTATCCTTTTATTTTCTTAAAATGCCATTCACAGAGCAAAAGCTTTTCATGTTAATAAAGTCCAACCTATCTATGTTTTCTTTCATGTATAGTGCATATAATGTTCCATCTAAAAAGTCATCACAAACTCAAGGTCATCTAGATTGTCTCCGATGTTACGTATAGAAATTTTACACTTTCTCATTTAAAATTTATGTCTGTGATCATCTTGAGTTACTTTTTTGGAAATGTTCTAATGGCTTCTTATAGCCCCTTCTCTTCATTTGTAGTCTCATTTTAATGTTACCCTCTCAAAGAGGCCTTTCCTGATCATACTACCTAAAGCAGTTTCTTACAACCAATTACTGACTAACCCATTTTTTTCTGATTTTTTCCTAGCATTATCACTATCTACAAATATATTGTCCTTTACTTATCTGCCTGTTTACCTGCTCTTTGTCTAAAATGTAAGTTGCATGGGGGCCAAGACTCAGTCCATCTTGTCCTGTTTTCTACCCCTAGTGCCCAATATAATGCTTGGTGCATATTAAAGGCTTGGCAATTATTGTTGAATAAATTAATGAATAAGAAATACACTTAACCAAACTCTTAAACATCATGAAATATATTAAATACCTTGATTGTGAGTGCCTTTATAATTAACAAGGACAGAAATTTCTAGGACTAAAAAAAGAAAGATACAAAAATGGAATCAAAATTAGAACAAAAAGAATAACTCTTTTATTTGTTCCCCCTATAATATATATTAAGCCCAGCTGAATCTCAAATATGGGCCAGAAGAAGAATGTGACTCTTAGGGAAATTAAATGATGTACATGGAAGTGTTTAGAGTCCTTTGTCAATTGCCAATAGATTTTATTTTTAGAGTAGATCTAGTTAATCAGGAAAAGTCATCAGAAGATTCAGATAGATTGCTTCTCCTTTCCACAAAATGTGAATTAGCTCTGACTAATTTTAGATGAGTTCCTATTAAGCAAATAATGGAAAAGAATGTATTTGTAATCTGGGTTAGATTAAATCATAAATTATATCTTTCTCCATCATAGCGAAATAATTATGTAACTCAATCTTTTTATAGCTTTTACCAAATCTTAGATCAAACCAAAAGCCAAAGAGGTTTTATCAGTTTCCTTGGTTGCTGATGTGTCAGTGTATAAAGATTTCTTGAGTTTTTAAAGTATCTATAGTCTGGTTAGCCTGCCTTAGACCAGAAGTTAGTGCCTGGTTTATATTAGTCATTATCCTCAATGCATTAATATATCTATTGTGACTAACTAGTCATCAATCACTTGAATCAATTTGCTCATGTTTTTATAATGCACAACCTTAAAATTTTTAAATTTATTTTGGTCTTTTCCACTGAACCTGAATATCCATCATTCTGCACATATTTATAAAGGAAATGAGGGAGAAATAAGTTTTTCATTCAGGTGAAAGTAATTGCAGCAAAGAGAAAGTCTGTGAGAAGAAATCTACCTCAAGCACTTAAGCTAAAACCAGAAGTCCAAATATTAAGCTCTGAACCACGAAGGTATCTCTTGTTCTCTGTTTACTTTAAAATTAACATGTGTTGAAGAAACTTATCCTGAAATGTTTGCTTCCGGGCAAATGTCATTTTTTTTAATCAAGATCCTATAATAAATTAGTGACCGAAATAGAACTTGAAAAAGAAAAATTAAACGTATTTTGACTTTCAGGTTCACTATTATCAATACGTTTAGTCTCATAGCTTTCTCCTCACATTAGACTCTAAATTATCTCAAGATGAGAACTCTGTCATATTTATTTATTTTTTAATGTATTGTGGTTACATTGGTTAATAAAATTATATAGATTTCAATTGTACAATTCTATAATATTACATCATCTATAATATTAGATTGTGTATACACTACCCAAAGTCAAAGCTTCTTCCATCAACCATATTTGACCTTCTTTTTCCTCTTCTACTCCCACCCCCATTCTCACCCTCTGGTAACTATTGAACTCATGTCTGTGTGTCATTTATTTTAATGTCCCTCAGAGCACCAGGAACAATATGCATTCAAAAATGTTTTGAATTGCATAATGTTCCAAAGGTGTCTACTTACCTACATAAATATTCAGTTGTCAAAATAAATGTGAAATGACAGTGTTATTGAACTAGGGCTGCATCTTAACAATTGCTCTGTTAATTCCATTTGCATAACCTTTCTTTAAGTCTTTTATAGTTCAGAGTCTCCTTGTGGAGCATAATTCACACAAATTTAAAATGTAGAATATGAAGTATTCCATGGGTATTTTTTACTTTCATTAAAAAATGTGACATTAAACCTGTTAGTTGATAAAATGGACAATGTGTCTTAGGATGTAAGTTTTCTTTCTGAATGCCAACCTGAGCATTCTGTTGTTCAATGCTTAGAACATGTTACACACATTATAAAACCAAAATCCTCAAAATGGCATGCATGAACCTCTGTACTACATGTCCATCTTTATCTCTAATCAACTTGGATCTCTCAATAATAACAACTGTCTCTCTGTTCCTAGAATTACTCTACTGGGTGATACCTTAGAACTTTTCATGTGCTTGCCTATCTGCTTGGAATGCTTACTCTTTGATTAGTCCTGTGATTGGCTCCAGAGTCCTAGAGGTTTGGGATTAAATATCTATTTCTCAAAAAGATGTTTACTGACCACCTTACCTGGCTTCCCACAGAATTTTTTGCTGTCACATGTCACAGCACCATTTTATGTCTTTCATCAGACTTACCATAATGTCGATCATATTCATTGGCTATTTTCTCCAACAAAGTATAAATTTCATAAGTATAGGATTTTTTCCTACCCTTGTCCCTGCTAAACTCATGTCTGGGAGATAGTAACAACCTGAATGAATAAATAATTGAAAAGCAAAAATGTAACATTTAATATCTTAATATAAGCAACAAATTAATTGGAAGAGGTATAATTATGAACTCATTTATGTTTTCATTTGTTTAAAACCAATTACTAGATTGCCTCACAGTGTGAGGCAGCCAAACTATATTATTAACAGCAATTGAGACTGGAACATAAGAAGTTAGTTAGATTTTCCAAAGCTAATGACAGGGATTTAAAAAAAAAAGGAGGGGGGTGGGGGGGGAAAGATCTGTGCAGTGCATTTTTGTTTTTTTTCAGAGAAAAAATAACTAACTTTGTCTTAAAAAATAATGTTAATGTAAATAGGTACTTTGTAATACCAAGTATTTTAAATTTCATATGAGTATATTGATTTTAATAATTAGCTTCAGCAGAAGTTCATAAATTTGGAAGCTTGTTGGAAAATGGTCATTTCTAATGAGTTGAAAGAAAACAATAATTTAAAACTATACATTGAACCCTTATTAAAATAAATCCTAGGAGACCAAAAGTAAAAGCAGGATTTTGCTTCCCCTGCATTTTATTGAGTTTAACAAGCCTAAAGGAGAAACTTTGAAGAGTTTTCAATATATATGTGACTCTCATAGTACCTATCCCACTTTAAGGGAAATTAAAGAATAATTTTATATAAAATAAAGAAATATGTGATCTTAATGCACAGTGCTATAAAGTTGACAATATTCCACAGACGTAGTGAATATTTCTTGCTCTTCTTTGAAATTTTTTTTAGTTAAATTTGCTAGGGTTACATTGGTTAGTAAAAATTATATAGGTTCCAGGTGTATAACTCTACAGGAGTACTTTGTCTATGTGTTTACAATATGTGTTGAAAATTGTTATCATACTGTACCATGTCTGTTTGTGTGCATTTTTGAATCGTAATATTTATTATACCAATTTGTTGTTTTGTTTTGTTTTGTTTTAACATGGCATAGGGTCAGAAATAATGTTAGCCTCCTTTTGCTTAATACAAACTTAGAATCAAAATTTTAGAACTGAAAAGGATCACAGAGATCTTGTAGTCTATCACCACGTTATGTGAAAGCCAAATTTGAGGCCAACTTAAGTTACTAGCTTAAGATCTAAAGATTAATTAGTGGCAGAGCTAGAACCAAAATTTAAATCTCATAATAGCCACTCCAAAACTCCTTGTGAGACATTATGCAGCTACTTCAACCTGATATATTATGTTTGGTAGCATAATGGATTTTCTAAATAGGCTGAACAAGCCTTTACCTTGAACTGACAGATTAGTTGAGAGGAGACAAAAAGGATCACAGCAGGTTCAGATGAAAAAAATGATCAGAGCCACCATTTAAATCTGATATTGACTCAGCAGGAGATATATAGATGACAGCAACCAATACTCTCAAATGTTTGTATATGGGGAAAAACAGCCTAGCAAAAGCATAAAAGTATATGAAGGGTAATTATTAATAATTATTAATAATTCCAGTGCTTACTAGTCTTCTGTCACTACATTGATTTTACTCTGCTTTCCTGACTGGGTAATTTGTTTGTCTTGCCTGCATCAGTTCTTTTGTTGAATTATTATAATTATATGTGTGAAGCAGTTTTCTTGAGAGTATAAGGACTTCGGTGTGTTCTTATTAATTTATGGTTTAATAATAAAAACAACAATAAAAATAAGGGTGCTAAATATATTCCTGCTATAAATTAGCACTATATAGCAATTTCCATATTTTCATTTTTTAAATACTTTAGATATTTCTAAATACATTGCGTATTTTAACTCCTTTAATTGCTACAAAAACGTGTAAGTTTGGCACTTTTTTTGTTGTTGTTGTTGTTGTTGACAGAGGGAGAGAGAGAGATACAGAGACAGAGAGAGAACTGAACTGAGGGAACTCCCCAGTTCAGCATATGGGTCCGCACGGGACGGGGCCAGGATTTGATCCTCGGTCCCCGGCGCTTCAAAGTGAGCGCTTAACCCACTGAGCCATCCCGGCTTCCCCAGTTTGGCACTTTTATTATCTTCACTTTACAGATGAAAAAACAAAGAGGATATACTAAGTTGCAGAGCAGGATAAATTCTGGAGATAATACTCTGAACCACTTTTAAAACATAAAATTAGCTTTATAAAAAAAAAGACTTGACCCTTAGCTAAAATTGAGAGAAAAGGTTACTACCAAAATTGATACATTTTGTTGATATTGGCAGGATTTTTGCTGCTTTAATTGTTTCTATTTAATGAGCAAATTGCTTTAAGTACACATGTACCATGGTGGCATTCGGGATAAATATTTGTAGCCAGTTTCTTTCTCATTTGTGAAAATTCCAATACCACCTATTTGCAAATAGCATTCTGAATTTAAGCTGAAAATATATAACATTTAATAAGTTAACATTATAAACTTTAAAAAATTACTAATACATAAAGGGGGAAAATTAAATATCATTTATTAAATAATGCATAATAGAAGCATTCATTGTAATGTTGTTATGAAAACAATTAATAATAGTCCAAATATATCCTATTGATTTGAGAGCTCTTCAGTAAGGAGACTTTCAGACCACAATTAGCAATAAACTAATTATATATATAATGGTGCCTTGTATAATACATACTTTTTTACCCAAATTTGTGCGGGGAATATGCATTATACATGGGTAGTACTAATTATGTATCTATATAAATGTTTTTCATTCTTTTATTTATGCTTATGAGTTAAAAGTGTAACACTATAAATATGCAAAATAATAACCTAGAATACAATAATCACTCTGGCTGGGGCCCCAAATTATCCAGGGTCTTGTGACTTCAGCCTCCCATGCCCTTGCCCACCCAGGGCTGTTTCAGCCCATGTTCCCTGGCTCCTAGCTCACTCCCTCTTCTGCCGGGCTCTGGGCCCTGTCTGTCCCTTTCCCTTCTCTCCTGCTCACCTCCCTTTCTCTGACCTTGTATCTGTTCGTGTGTTTTGTAATTGTTTGTTACATAAAATTTCTTGTACCATAATATGTTAAAAAAATAAATGCTCAAATTCCTTTTTAGTATAAAAAACAAGTACCTAAATATAAACAAAGAAAACTTTCAATTAAAAAACTTAAATGAGGGGAAGCTGAGATGGCTCAGTGGGCTAAGCGCTCACTTTGCAGCCCCAGGGACTGCGGATCGAATCCCAGCCCTGGCCCATGCGGACCCACTTGCTGAACTGGGGAGTGCCCCCAGTTCAGTTCTTACCGGGGTGAGACCCCAGCCCAGTTCCTGCCCTGTGCAGCCCTGCACCCACCTGTGGAATGTAACTATGTAGAAAAACCAATGATGTGCAACTATGGAGACTGTTCTGGCCCCTCCCCCTTCTCTCTGTCTCTGTATCTTTCTCTCTCTCTGTCAAAAACAATAAAATAAATCTTTAAAAAACAAAAAAAAATTTAAATGAAAGATTTTTTCTCTGAAAGTTTGGGCCTGAAGTGTGGGTGCGCATTATACATGGGAGCACATTATACATGGCAAAATATGGTTGTGTGTGTGTGTGTGTGTGTGTGTATTTAATAAATAGTCCATAACCTCACATAGCACTCCCCTTTATTCAGGGCATTATACCTGGTAGTGTATGTCCTCTGAAAGAATCTGCTTTACAGGAAAAAACATGAAGATTCCCTTCTAAGATGCTAATAAGTCTCATTATTTTATGTCATATTGCTTTTCATTCTCCCCTTTGTCTTGAAATATTTTATAAATCCTCCAAAACCCAGTTTAATGATCTCACCTCTGAAGTTTTCATTTAGTTTGATTTCTTTCTCCTTTACTTTTCCACAGCACTGAGATCTACACACCACATCTAGCACTCAGTTATACAGTATATGTGCTGTTAATTGTTGATTACAACTATTAGACTGTGTGTGTTAAATAATACACACCTTGCAGATGGTGTCTCTGTTTCATGTTTATTTAACTCCACAGCATTTACCACAGATGGGAAACTCTCCGGATCCTTGTCTCTTTGTCCATCCAAAAAGTGCATATTGAGTTCTGGTCCTCAGTAGTAACATACTCCTATGTTACTACTGTTACTATGTTACTCCTAAAATCACTTCCTCCCACACTAAATCTGTAGCTACAAACAGAACAGTTCTCTCTCAAAGAAATATAGAAACTAGCTTAGCAACTCCTACATATCAGGCAAGTGAAGAAAATATCCCCATTAAAAAGGTAAGTAAGATTGAAATGCCATAAACCTCACCCCTAGGAGGGAACTCAAAATTCCCAGCTTATTCTGGAGAGCATAAGGTTTAAACACTATATTTAGTAGCCCAGTTTTATTACTTCCACCTGAGTAAAGGGCACTCAACACACCTAGCTCTGAAAGCCAACAGGGTTTGTGTCTATGCAACCAATAAGATTGTCACATCTGACTCACAGGACTTTCTGTGTCTGTGCCCCACACAGTTCAGCACAGAGATAGATGACTGAAACACACACACACACACACACACACACACACGCACACGCACATGCACACACACACACACACACACAGTCTTTCCTTGAAAGATTCATATCAACATATTTTAAAAACTGTTCTCTGTGAATGCTGTCTCCACTGTTCTCCCTTCCCCCAATCCAGATAACTGATGTCTTCCTGGAAGGAATTTGTAACCAAGTCTACATAGACTTACCAAGAAAGAGAGAGGACTGTTTAAACAAATAAAATTAGAAATAGAAGATATTTATTGATGCCACACAAATGCAAAGACTCATAGAAGACTACCATGATTAATTATATTTCAATAAATCAGGGAACATTAGAAGAAATAAATTCCTGGAAATGTACACTTAGTATACCTAAATCAGGAAGAAATATAAAATCTAAACATAATAAAGGCCATGTACAAAAAGCCCACAACTAACATTATGCTTAATGGTGAAAAGCTTTCAGCTTTTCCTCTAAGATTTGAAACAAGATGAGTGTACCCACTTTCACCACTTTATTCAACGTAGTACTAGAAATCTTAGCTGGAGCAACTAGGCAAAATAAAGACAGAAAAGGAATCCAAATTGGAAAGGAAGAAGTAACACTATATGTGTAGATGACATGAGTTTATATATAGAAAAACCTAACATCTTCCCCATTAAATTTAATTTTTTTAATTAGAAGATTTATTTTGTTGTTTTTGACAGAGAGAGAGAGAGAGACAGAGAGAAGGGGGAGGGCCCAAAGCTGTCTCCATAGCTGTATGTCATCAGTTTTTGACATGGGGTAGCACAGGGCAGTCCCCCAAAAAACTTTTAAAACTAATCAACAAATTCAGTAAAGTTACAAAGTACAAAATCAATATAAAAATCAGTCGCATTTTATACACCAACAATAAACTATTAGAAAGAGAAATTGGCGAAGCCAGGATAGCTTAGTGGGTTAAACGCTCACTTTGCAACGCTGGGGACCAGGGATCAAATCATGGCCCCGGCCCGTGCGGAACCATGTGCTGAACTGGGAGCTCCCCCAGTTCAGTTCTCTCTCTGTCT
>PVKE010025000.1:0-23374 GCA_004027555.1 Craseonycteris thonglongyai
ATCTATATCTTGTTAAGATTTTGGATTACATAGTAGTATGCTTTCTCAAAACTCAGTAAAAGTATACTTGATGTGTACATTTAATTGTATGTAAATTTTATATCTAATAAATATAAATTTATACTGAACTCTAGTTAATGGTATGCATGCAAAGGTGTTCACA
Organism: Craseonycteris thonglongyai; assembly: GCA_004027555.1. Lineage (NCBI taxonomy): Eukaryota > Metazoa > Chordata > Mammalia > Chiroptera > Craseonycteridae > Craseonycteris > Craseonycteris thonglongyai. Next base: position 164 of record PVKE010025000.1, read on the forward strand.
AGGAAGTTACACAGATGTCTGCAATTTATTTGAAATGTATCAAAAATAAGATAGATTGGTAGATGGGTAAAGAGATGAATATATATATACATATATACATATATTAATATATATAATAAAATGAGCATAGTAAAATGTAACAGTAGATGGTACATATAAGGATGATCTGGGCGAAGCCAGGATGGCTCAGTGGGTTAAGCACTCAACTTGCAGCCCTGAGGCCTGAGGCCTGAGGATCGAGTCCCAGCCCCAAGACCATGCAGACCCATATGCTGAACTGGGGCGAGCTTCCCTTTTGTGAGGCCTGTAGTTCAGCTCCCACCCAGGGCATGTTTCCCGGGGGGGAGGCCGTCGGTCCAGTTCCTGCCCTGTGCAGCCCTGCACTCACCTGTGTGGAATGAAATTATATAGAAAACTAATGACATGCCACTCTGGAGACTGCTCTGGGCCCTCCCAGTTCTTTCTCTGTCTCTCTCTGTCTCTCTCCCTCTCTCTCTATTAAAAACAATAAATCTTAAAAAAAACAAAAAGGGATACTCACTGGAAAATTTTCAACTTCACTGACTATTTGAAAATAGACATGATAAACTAGTGAGAAAAAATAAGATAGTGGCTTCAGTGAGACTCCTTGTAGAACTTGATATGAGTCTTCTAGAATTAAATAAGCACAATGAATTGGTGATAATTTAATTCTAGTCTGAAGAAATCAGAGAGCAAAAGAGAGAGGCTGGCAGTAGCGACAAGGTTGCTGCTGTGTGTGGTTTGTCCACAGAGGTTGCAAGGACAAAGGATGTATCGGTGAGAGTCTCCTATGAACCATAAGTAGGTTCTACAGGAAAGAGACTAGCTTAGAACCACTCTGACTCCTGCCCAAGAGGATCATATAAGAGGTCAAAGGCTAGAGGAATAGAGGACTTCGTCCACAACAGAAGGTTTAGAGTCACATAGGCCCAGAAAGAGAGCCCCTAAAAAACCCACACAAGTATCCACCTTCCAGGCCCAGACAACAAAGAACATCTAACATCTTTTCACTAGTTTCTCATCCACTGTGACCCTACAAGGGTCAGAAACAATGACATGGCCAGGGGAGGTGGTGAGCAAGCAAGAAGTCATCCCACTCTTTTCCCCCGAAAGCCCATTATCAGCTTTACCATGCCGTACCTGAGGGAGTTGGCATGCTGATAGAGACGGAATGGAGATGAGACTTACCTGAGAATAGTCACAAGTATTATTTAATATGTTGTACTGGACATTCTAACTTCTTAATCCAAACGCTGTCTTTCAATTTAAAGAGACCGAGGGACTATCAGTTGTCCAGGAATGACTAGAAAAACTACAGATAATGGTGGTAGGAATAAATAAAATCCTATACCAAATAAATTTTCAATGGACAATAGATGTAGTAGATGCCTTTAATGTCCTACCCAGGTCCCCTGCACACGTCACTACACACACCCGATGTGAATGTTAGCTGTTCATGGCTCACAGCGGCCTCCTCCAAAGAGCTGCCTTCAGCAGACAGAAGTCACCTCACCTAGACGACATCAGTCCACTATCACCCTCAAGTAGAAAGTGTCCAGTGGGAGACTCATGGTACAAAGGTGGCATTTCAAGGGAGAGCTCAATTCCATGGCACAGTGTGTGCATCACAGATTCCCATGGGAGAAGGCTGCAGCTATACTTCCGTCAAGGCCACGTCCTGTTTTCTTCCCTTGCCTGATCTTACTTCCTTCATTCTGTTCTCCTAAAGATACCCTGTCAATAAGTCACTTGCACAACATTCCACAAGTCTGGTTCTGCTTCTAGAAGCCCCTACTTAGGACAAAAAATAAAGTTGCATGTTTATTACATCTTCCCCAGTAGAGAACAAGCAGCTTGACATGAATGCAAAGACAAACTCATCTGCTGGTGAACAGTGTGCAGTCTCAGTATCCGGTTTGCTATTGCTCCCCCAGCTTTCCCCATCCACCAGATAACCACACCAGCTTTTCTCAGTGTCCAGGACATAGCCAGTATTTCTTCATTATCACTACATACCCATTTGCCACTAGACTGTTCTACATTTAAAAGCAAATTCAATTGTTTCAGTTTTCTTGTCACAGAAAGTTCAACTGCAGTATTTTAACATGTTTACTGGTATCTTTTTAGGGGGAAAAGGCCTATATTCTTCATGTGCTAAAATTTTAAATAAATATTTTCCTGAGGATTAAATGTGTGTTCCAGACCTCTTTGATGTAATAAACTCTGGTGGACAAATTCTGGCGGACAAAACCTAGTCAAATCAGGCACTATAGGGGAAGCTGGGATGGCTCAGCAGGTTAAGCGCTCACTTTGCAGCCCTGGAGCCCAAGGATCGAATCCCGGCCCCGGCCCATGAGGACCCATATGCTGAACTGGGGTGTACATCCAGTTCAGTTCTTGCTGGGGCCTATGCGGGAGGCTCCCAGCCCAGGTCCTGCCCTGTGCAGCCCTGTGCCCACCTATGGAGTGAAACTATACGGAAAACTAATGCTGTCGACTATGGAGACTGCTCTGGGCCCTCCCCCTTCTCTCTCTCTATCTCTCTCTCTCTCTCTCTCTCTCTCTCTCTCTCTCTCTCTCTCTGTCAAAAAACAATAAAAAGAAATCTTAAAAAAAAAAAACCAGACAGGCACTGTAGTCAAGCCAGGGCAGACATATGGGTCAAGTGCTGCTTCCAATATAGTTGTCACATGAACCTGGAAAAAAATATCATTTATCACATTAAATAAAAACAAGAAACTATATTGATGTAATGCAGCCACTTACAAAGCAGGTCATCTGAAAATGTGACACTTGGTGAGCACACTTACCATCAAAGCAAAGGGCTTGTTCCATGAAAGTTATAAAAGGCAGATAAAATATAGTTTAATTATAGTTAATTCAGATGGTTTTCTTTTTCACTACACTTTCAATGATTAAGGTTAAAAGGCAAACATTATAAAAGCAACTCTGCTGCAAATGTCATAGTCCTTTACCTCGAGATTCCATTTATGTGCTCTGGGATGGGGTCAATTTTTTGGAAACCATAGTCACACATTTCTGATGATAAATTTGCCTTGGAAATTATCAGGTTGGAGTTATCACACAAGAGAACATAAGACTGGTAGGAAATGCAAAGTGCAGCTGGGGGTCAAGGACATGTAAGATAACAGAGTTACACAGGGTTAGTGAAGATAAATACTGAACAATCAAGAGAGAAAGGTACTCAAGATCCATCCCTGTTCTCATAGCAACCCTCAAATATATTACACATTATCAAAAAAACTATAGAGTAAATCCTAAATTCAACCCAGGAATGGGATATATTTGTAGTAATTTCTAGAATATTCTTTAACATGCTCCCAGCTAAAAATTCAAGGATTGAGTTCCTGCATGTTGTTTCTATAATTGATTCATGAATCTTCCACAGTTTTCTGTGACCCAATTTCCAGAAGTATCTGAAGGAATTTTATTCTTCAGTTTATCATGTTATTTTTGGTATTTTTTATTTGTTGTTTGTTTGTTTTCAAATGGTTCTTGGATCTTCAGTGTCTTCATCAAAACTGAGAGGCTTTTTAAAAATGCACCTTTCAGGCTCAACCAAGATCTAATACTTCAGAGTTCTGAACCAAGGACCTGGGGATCTGCATTCATAACAAGATCTCCAGGTGCATCTGAAGTACGTTATGAATGAGATGAAGATGTGAAGATTAAGGCTTCATGTCCATTTGGCCCTAAAGTCAAAAGGCAAGAGCAGGGACTCTAATGCCCCAGCGTGTCTGTTTTTTCCAGCCCCCAGTGATGCTACTGAAGATACCTACTGTCTCCAGAGAAATGCCTTCAAGAGTTGAACAGATCACTATCCCTCTAGGTGCCAACTCAGAACAATAACTCTTTCATGTTCTCTGGAGTCAGCTAAAGTTTTGCTCACTTTCTACAAAGAAAAACTCCTCTCCTCTTCAGGGCATTGTTTAAAATCTTATATTAATAATTTCACTTAGAAATATTATTTCATGCTACCCTACTTGTGCAAATTCTTTCACCACTCTTCCATTGTGCTCTGTATCACGGGTCCGCAGCTACGGGGTCATGGGCCAGTATCGGTTTGTGGCCTGGTAGGAATCAGGCCACACAGCAGGAGGTGAGTGGCAGGCAAGGTCAGGAAACTTCTATATTTATTGCCGCTCCCCATTGCTCATATGACTGCCTGAGCTCCATCTCCTGTCAGATCAACGGTGGCATTACATTCTCATAAGAGCATGAACCCTATTGTGAACTACACAGGCAAGGGACCTAGGCTGCACCCTACTTATGAGAATCTAATGCCTGCTGAGCTGAGGTGGAGCTGAGGAGGCGATGCTAGTGCTGGGGAGCAGCTGCAAATACAGACTAACAATAGCAGAAAGGTCTTACTACACAGAGACTATAATAAATCTATTGTTTGCAGACTCACATCAAGACCCCTATCAGTGAGTGATTCTGCATTATGGTGAATTATATAATTATTTCATTATGTATTACAATGTAATAATAATAGAAATAAAGTGCACAATAAGTGTAATGCACTTGAATCATTCCAAAACCATCCCCCTCACCTCCCACTAGGCTGTGGAAAAATTGTCTTTCATAAAACCAGTCCCTGGTACCAAAATGTTTGGGGACCATTGATCTGAATCAAGGCCTGGATATAGTACTATGTCCTAACTGCATAGTTCTATAGTGAGAATTTATTAAGCACCTACAATGTGCCAGAGAGGGTGCTAAATACTATAAATACAAAACTGAGGAGAAAGCACCCAGGCTGTCTGGGACTCACAGTCTAATAGGAACAAAAGGCAAGTAAACTGATGCTAAGAGATCCCAGGAAAAAAAATGCTATCTAAATCAACATAGGAGTTTCAGGGCAAGTTTCTTGGAAAAGGCCCTGTCTGTGCTTAATGTAGAAATATGAAAAAGAAGTTACCTCTTGGAGGTGTAAGAGAGCAGTTGGCCAGAGGACTTATCAACATATATGCTTTATATGAAGAGGGACATTTGTGCAAATAAGATGATAAGAGTAAGCCACAGTTTTCCAAGTAGTGTACAAGAAAGCTCTGGTGTTCCAATGACTGTGCTGCACAACAAATCACCCCGAAACGTAGTGGTTTAAAACAATAATCCCTTTTCTCATGGTTTCTGTGGATTGAGAAAGGCTTGTCTTTGTTCCATGAGGTCTGTCTGGGGTCTCAGTCAAAAAACTTAAAGGTGGGGCTGGAATCATTTGAAGGCTCCTTCACTCCCCTGTAGCAGTTGCTGCTAGTCATCCCCTGGGAACATTGCCTCCTCTGCACAGTGGCTTCCGTACGTGGTCACTCTGCATGGGTTAAGGTACTTTGGGCTTCCTCACAGCACAGCAGCTGGATTCCAAGGGTGAACATCCCAAAGGAGAGAGCAAGGCCAATGGTATTCTCTTCTTCTTCTAAACATTAATGCTTATGTATTTTTGCACATTTTACATTTTTCATTAATTTATTGGGTGATATTGGTAAATAGGATGCTATGTGCTTTTGATGACCTAGCTTTAAGAAGTCATACAGTATCACTTGTGACATGCACTTCTTGTCATAGACATTACAAGTTCCCCACTCAAATTCAAGGGGGAGAAACAATCCCCCTTTTTGGTGAAAGAAATGTTAGCCACATTATAAGAATAACATGTGGCATGGGATATAAATATATTTTGTACAGCCTATTTTGGAAAATATAATGTGTCACATCTAGATTGCTAATATAAAAAGAATTCTAGAATATCTAGCTCAAGTGTGCCATTCAACATATAAAAATAATAGAACAGAAAATATTAGCAAATGCATCTGGGTGGTAATAGAGTATATTATGTATGAAACTCACAGCTAAGTCCATTTTTTATCTAATCACCATGTCTTCAAACTCACATGCTATTAGTAATATATCTATATACGCAAGTACTATCTTTCATGAGCCATCACATAATAACTTTCAAAGATCTGAGTTTTTAAAAACTTTGAAGAAAATGTCTCCAGCATGCTCTAAAATTTGTTGCAATAAAACAAAGCAATTTTATAAATGTATGACCAGGAAAACATCTTCATTTCAAGGTCTAGGTACCTTTCAGTCCCCTGCCTGATGATCATGTTGAAAAATGCCCTCTTCTACGCTCCATAGAGTCATTAATTGAACTGATCTGAACTCTGTCTTAAAACATTCTCGGATAGTTTTGCAATAGGCCACCGATAGTCACACAAGTAGCCACAGCCCCTGCTGTTACTGTGTGCTCTGCACTGGACAGTGATTCATACCTGACCAGTCTGGACTCTTTTAGACTCAGACAGAAACTTATAAGGACAGAAGCATCAGAGCTTTAGCTTTCACTGCATTGTTCCCCTCCAATCTCCCTGAAGGTATAACTGGAAGGCCTGCCCAACAGCTTTTCATCTGCTGTGCTGTTATTACACTGACAGCTGCTTTATACCTGACGCAGTGAGGGAGGGAGAACAGGCATGACTGAGATGATGGAGAGGTCCCATGGCTCACCCTTTAACGCTGCCAGGTTCCTATTACATCTGAGTAATCACTGGTGTGACCTGTGAAGTGTGGCCCTGCACTGGGTGGTCACAGGCTGCACATTAAACTTCAGCTCTAATCCTAAAGTGTGCCTTGGTTGATTTAAAGCCAGAAGTTTCTAATCTCAAGGGCATGAAAGAATCATATTGATCTACCAGACAACGTTACGAAACAACTATACAGCACGTAGGTGTTTGCAAATGGTTAAGGACTAAGAAGGAGAAAAATTTCTCCAAAGTCCAATCTCTTTAAATCTTTAAATTTTCAAGGGTAGCTGAGTCAATCACCCTTGCTCTCCATAATTATAATACTTATATTAAGATAAAAATGCCACTTAGACACACAGTAATGTGTTTTGGTAGATCTATGTGTTGTTGTTTTCTAAGAATAACTACTTGGAACATTTGCACATTAGAAACGGGACCCCTAAGTGACAGACCTAGACATAAAGAAAGCTTTTAAAAGAAAATTGTGGTTTTTATATAGGTCAAATGCTAAAAACATCTATTGCTCTCAGCTCTCATGAATATTTTAAACAAAAAGATTGTGAACAAATAGCTGTAAATTGGCCCAAGGAAACAGTGATAATATATAATTTATAATACTCTTTGAACTTTCTATGTACTGATTTGAAGCTGGCCCTGGAAGTCACCCTACTGATGGTTAAAACAATTGCTATATGACAGAATGGACATCCTTCATGTGCAGAGATTGCCAGCCTGTGGGCTGAGGAACAGGTGTCTTCTACAGTCCCACTGCCAAAACCTAGTCCACTCAGTGAGATTCAGTCATGAAAATGGTGCTAGTTTGTATCTAGCCCTGACTTAGAAGAACCTGGTAAATGCTCAAATATTTAAGGTTGTGTCATTCTCTCTGATGTTCTCCAAGACAGCATCTGGGTGTATTAGAAGAATGGCTTGCATGACCTTGTGGCAGTATGCAGAGGAAAATAAAGTCCTCAAAATTTCAGTGTTTCCTGAAGACTGTGCTATTAAGAGTTGGTCTCTGCCTTTCCCTGCACTGATATTGAGTCAGTGGGACATTGGCCTTTGGATAGAGAAGAAGGTAATATTCATGGGTCCATCCCGAGGAGCCCATGATTCTGACTGTTTACCTGTGGTCCTACAAGCCTCTTCCTCCTGGAAGACCCTTGGCCCTCTCGGTGTGTATCTCCTCCCCAGGGCATTCAGACATATTCTCAGTTCTCTGCTTTCAAGCAGATAAAAAATGGAACTGGGAGCTCCGTCTGAGCTTATCCAATTTTCTGCCCTCTGCCATCACCTCTGTATCATCGTTTCTTAGCCTGCCTGCAAGTAATGCTGAGCAGATGGCTAAAGTTCTCACAGAAATCAAGAGCTTCCCCTTGACTTTTCCCAGGAATGTGGCCCACTTGATCTTATGTCTTGAAGGGTCAACACTTCTCTGGATCTTTCTAAAGCCACTCCCTCACGCTAAGGTCCAGCCTCAGAAGTCAATCAAAGAGTACAAACAGCACTCTCTTTTTCATTCTCACTTAGCCACTGTTTCTTTCCCATAATCCCCTAGAATATCAGATCCATAATGCCTAGACTTTGATGTATTATAACACTTTAATCTCAACACCATCTAACTTCTAAAACTATTGTTTTGCTATGGAGGTTTTAAAAGAAATATCAATGCTAAAACTCAGAGTTGATTAATTTACCTTGAAGCCCTTAAAAATCTCTGGGAAAGGTGCCTTGGTATTGCTTGCTTGCTTGCTTGCTTGCTTCCTTCCTTCTTTAAGATTTATTTTATTGACAGAGAGAGACAGAGAGAACGGGGAGGGCCCAGAGCAGTCTCCATAGTTGTACGTCATCAGTTTTTGACATGGTTTCATTCCACACAGGTGGGCAGAGGCTGTGTAGGGCAGGAACCAGGCCGGGGGCCTCCCACAGAGGAGACATGCCCCTGCGGTCCGGGGGCTGAACCAGGGCCATACCACATGGGAGGTTCTCCCCGGTGAGAGCCAAACGGGGGGCCTCCCACATGGGAAACACACCCCAGTTCAGCATGTGGGTCCACATGGGCCAGAGCTGGGATTTGATCCTCAGACCCCTGGGCTGCAGAGTGAGTGCTTAACCCACTGAGCCGTCCCGGCTTCCCCCAGTATTGCTTTCTTAAAGTCCATGAAGTGATTTCAACACATAGCCGTGGTTGATATTCACTTTGCTTTGTTGTGAGATAAGCTTCCTGGATCTAGAGGTAGAAAGCTACATGGACACATATTATAAGAGGATAGAGATTTAATATTTATACAATAAAATCTTATTACTCTCTTGCCATAGAAAGATATCTGGGATAATATTTACCTAAATTAATTATCACTCTATATGGATAGTGAAATTGAGGATGGATATTTTTGCTCTTATCTTACTTTTCAACATTGCTTGTTCTTTTCCTAATTAACATTTATCATTTTTATAAAATAAATATCTTTGGAAAGTGAAAAGACAAAGTATGAATAAAAGCACATTCATAAAGATATCCAAAACAATGATTAATGAGAAGTTAAAGGCAATCAATAACAAGAAATAGTTAAATCAGTCATACTCATTCAATGGAATTTTATGCATCCATTAAAAATTATCATTATCAGAGACACCAGGATGGCTCGAATCCTGGCCCTGGCCCATACAGACCCATATGCTGAACTGAGGTGTGGCCCCAGTTCTGCTCTTGCCAGGGCAAGCTTCCCCTGTGAGAGGCCCCCAGTTTGACCCACAGCTTGTGGGGGCATGCCTCTCATACAGGAGGCCCCCACCCAGTTCCTGCCCTGTGTGGCCCCCACTCACCTGTGTAGAATGAAACTATGTTGAAAACTGATGACATACAACTATGGAGACTGCTCTGGGCCCTCCTCCTTCTCTCTGTCTCTCTCTGTCAAAAACAATAAAAATATATCATAAAGTTCTATGTAGCAACATAGCAAATGTTTATATTATAGTGTTAAGTAAGAAATATGAATAGAAATTATGGGTAAAATATATTTTTAGAAGCATAAAAATATAAATATTGTTTACAATTCCCCCTTTGCTTAATATCTTAATTATTATTTACCTTCCCCCAAACTTTTAATAGGGACTTCTTAAAATTTTCAAGGTCACGAATCCATAAAGGTACAAAATTGAGTGTTTTATGAGCGTTACTTATTTGGGGATAGCTATCTCTCAGCAGAAGCGCTCAAATCAGATGTTGGATGCAGTCGCCTCTTTGACAAATACAGATGTGGTGAAATCGATTCATTTCAAAAAGCTATAGGGAATGTGGGAACTACTTTGCAAATGGGGAGGAAAGAAGAAAAATGGGAGCAATCTAGGAGAGCTGCAAACACTTTCTTTGTAAAGGATGAAAATCTTCCAGGATAGCAGTGTAGACAAGTCTTGGTTTCTTTGTGGAGTTGCATTCATCCAGAACATGTATCCACTGAAATAAATCATATGTCAATGTGAAATTTAATGCCAAGCAGGAGAAACTTGTCACACAGAATTCCCAAATATCTTAAGTTAAAAAAAATGGAAAAGAAGCTATCCCTTAAAATTAGTGGGTACAAGTTGAGCCTTGAACAGTTAGGGGGAGAAAAAAAGCATGAACCTAGGTATAAGGCTCCTCCTGTTCATAGTACAAATAAGAGTAATAAATGTGACCTGGGACCAAAGGAGAATAAAAAGTACACAAATGAGCACAAAGTAAATCAAAAGATACGAGAAATGACATGAGTGACTACAATGTGAATATCTGTTTCTGTAATCTTGGTGTAGAACTATTAAATGTAGCTTCTATTATCCTAATTTAGAGTTATTACATTGCATTTCTATTTGTATCAACTCTTGTGTGAATATAAAAGGCCCCCATAACATAGCATCTTACTGGAATTACTTGACCTGTTGAGGTGGCCATTCACAAGGGTTGTGGTCCCCAATATTCATAACATCCTAACAGGCCCTTCTTTCCTTACAAGTGATCTAGTAACTTGCTTATACAAGTGACCTGGTTGTAACAGCGGACCTTGCCATCTTTCTGGTATTCTTGCCCTACAGGCAAACAGTGTGAAAGAAAGGATGATTTTTTGTTTATTAATTATAATTTATTCAACAAACATGTTTATGGTGAAGTCTCACCATGTCTAGGCACTATTCTAGTACAGTGGATACAGCAGAGAACAAGACAAACAGGTTTCAGTTCTTATGATGCTCACATATTAGCAGGAAAAAGAAACAATAATCAGACAAACAAATATGACAAAGGCTATTTTCATAATGCTGAAGAAAAGCCTCAGAAACTTTCACCTTAAAGTTCATTTGAGAAGGTCACAGTCAACTATACTGATCACACTATGCTCTTTGGATGACAATATCTTGAGTGGGCAAGTATTATGAGTGTGTGAGTACACAAATGTGTATGTATTCAATTGTAACAGAATCATAACTTTGCCATGGATTTCAACATCATCATACCAAGCCTGCTCCAGTTTTTCTGCTAAGCAACAAAAGAGGTATTAGAAGAGATACTGTGCAGGATACCAGGTGAATAGGACGTATTTCTGTCCTCCACATACTCAGGATCTAACAGTGCAAACAGGCACGTTTATACACAATGATAGTAGAAAAAAATATATAAGTCATATTAGAGAGGTGAAGCCAACTGTTACAAAATCACTGACACTAAGAGTGGTTAAATGACTTGACCAAAGGTACACAGCTTCCCAGTGAGAGAGCTAGAAGCACAGCAATCTCTTCTCCCACAGAGCCCCAGAAAATGTCAAACTGACATAGGATGAGCATCTGTAAATGGCTCAAAATTAGGAGCCTTCTCTCCTACAGGGTTTCCTCAGTCTGTAGATCTAGGTTTAATACAGTCAGTAGTGAGAATAGCAAATTGGAAGATAACAGGACTAGATTCTTCTGGGAAATTTGGTAAATCCTCCACTTCTGTTTTTATTTCTTTATCTGCAAAACGAGGCAGCAAAATAGAAGTCAATCATCCATCCTGTGGAAAAGAAAAAGGCAGAAAAATAACAGTGACTGACCCCTTTCTTATTTTACATGAGGCCTTGCATTAGACCTCATATTACACATGTCATTTAACCTTCACAACGTGTCAGTACGGTAGAAATTACCATGTTTTGTGGATAAGTATATTTTAAAAGAGGTTGCAATTCTTTCCCAAGGTTACACAGTTGTGCAATAGCCAGGATTCGAGGACAATCTGTCTGCTGTCAACCTCTATGCTGCTAAGTAAGCATCCACCCACGGGAATAATTTGAGCTCCTTATTAAAAAGATATTATGGGACTCTAAGACATGAGAAGCGATATCAGCCATCTAAAAAACCCACTATAATTGTGAATCAAAAGCCCTCACTGAAGTTTTAATTTTAGGACTTAAATCACCAAGATAATATATGTTTTATAAATATACAATTAAAAAAAATTTTCTTCTAATAAATTGTATTTTTTAATTTTTTCTTATAATTATATTCACAAAAGGAATACACACAGAATTATATAACCTCTGATATGAAGAAATAACATAAAGAGAAAATTGTTCTGTCTGGAGAAGCCAGAGTGTATTAAATATTCATACATACCAAAGGTACTCCACAGCCAATGTCTCTCCCTCCCTCCACCTCGTCCCTCTCCTGCTTTTCTGTGTCAGCACTAACTTACCTAGCTCTTCTCACTTCCTTGGACAACCTACTATCCTTCCCTTATGTTCTCCCGCACTCCTATGTAAGGAGTATCTGAGGATAAAGAACACTTGATGGCAGATGTGACCTGTATAAATACAACCAATTACAACCTGTGTATGTAATTATGAGCAAATTATTTCAACCCTCTAAGACTCAGTTTCTTCAGTTATAAATAGAGAACATAGTATCTACCTCTTTGTTTTGACATGATGAATGGGAAGGGGGGAGGCACTTCTGAGATGTCTCCCCTTTCAAAACCAAAATTTCCAAGTAAAAACCAAAAACACTGGGCATGTCATATCCACTTTCTATTGCCCATCCAGTTCAACCTCAGACATCTGTATAGGGGAAAGAAGGTGGCAAGGTTTTGTAGAAAGAACATTTGTTCACTGCCCTTAAAATTGGCAAAGTCAGCCCTGGAAGTTGTCTACCCAAGAAAACTTTACTTTGTTTAATATGAGTAATGGGCTTTGGGCACAAAAGCCAACCTAGTCCTTGCTCCAACAGTTTGTAGCCACATGACCTTGTACAAGTGGCTTACTCTGTGGATGTCAATCTGTAACTTGGAAATAAAGCCACTACTGGCCTACCACTCCTCACAGAGAAGGTGTGATTTCTGGTGGCATCAGGAATGCAAAGGTATCACCTATTCACTAGTCATAGCTTTAAAATAATCAAAACTACCTGAAAAAAAAAAAGAATTCAGGCATGTGGAAAGCAAATTATTTATACCCGTGAAGGCAAAAAAGTATGTCAGAATATGATTTCTTAATAAAACAGATGATTTCCAACCTTTTCTCACATTTTGTCAGTATTGGTTTACCAAAGACAGTCTGAAACTTACTTCATAATTCCCACCCTTAACTTTTGTTTATGTGATGCTTATCAACGGCAGCTTTAATGTAATTTCAAAATCCACACAAAAATTAAAGAGTACCACTCCAATTACAACTTACTACATACAAAACCTTAAAGTCAGGGGGTCTTACTCATCTTCTTATCCCCGTATTTAGCACATTCAATACAAAAATATAGGTTCAATAAAAAATTACTGAATGAGTGACAAAATGAAAATGTGTGTGTGTGTGTGTGTGCGCGTGCACACACGCAGGCACACATAGTGGGTGTGAGTGTGATAAGCTGCCAAATGTACATCCTGGGCAATCTTTCAGAATTAGACATTTGAGGTCTACTCAAGACTGAACCCTCACATCTTAGAGCATTTGCATGAGCACATATTACAAATATAAAAAAACTTTTAACAGAACCAAAAATTTTCATTAGGTACATTTGATACATTTAGAGAAAAAAAATACTGCTTCAGCTTTTCATGCCTTAATTTCACTCCCTAGAAATTATGTCCTTACTCTGTATCAAATATACAGACCTTGTCAGAGTAGCTAATACCAATATAGTATTGTCTATGGAGTATTATGTGGTCTGACAATTAGGTTTGAGAATTTGTCACTAAGTGCTTATATTTGCAGCACTGTACAAATAACTCGGTAAAGTTTCATAACCTTGGTATGTCAGTGCCTCATGGCTGTGTTAGCGTTGATGTGTGTTAGTGTCTTGCTGAGAGGTGTTCATTATTATTGTTGCACATTTTTGTGTGCTGTCCTGAGAATGTCAGAGCTTGAATTAGAGCAATGAATAAATATTAATTTTTTTGTTAAACTTGGCAAGAGTAGAAGTAAAATCAGGGACAGGTTAGTCCAAGTTGACGGAGATAACACCATAAAGAAAATGGCAGTGTACAAATGGATTAAATGTTTTTCTGAGGGGAGAGAAAGCATCACTGATGAAGAGAAGTCAGGGAGGCCAGTAACGAGCAGAATTGACGTAAACATTGCAAAAATTCCTTGAATTGTGTGTCAAAATCATCAGTTGACTGTGAATAGCATAGCAGACCAAGTAAACATCAACAGAGAAACAAGATAATCTTCACAAAAATCTAGGCATGAGAAAGGTGTGTACAGAAATGGGCCCAAAGGAGCTCACTGATGAACAAAAGCAAAGGGAAACTGAAGTCTGCCGAGAACTTTTGGAGAGGCAAGACAATGTTTTGGGCCAGGTTATCACTGGTGATGAAATATGGGTATACCATTATGAGCCAGTTCTCCAAGACCAAAAATGTTCTGTTAGTCTTAATCAAGACTCATAACTAAGTTTCTAACCTTTTCTTTATATCAGGGGGATTATTCATGATGAATTTGTACCAACTGGACAGTCAACCAAGTTGACTATTTGGAAGTGCTGAAAAGGATGCATGAAAAGGTTAGACAAAAGTGACCTAAACCTTTTCCCAACAACTGATGGCTCTTGCATCACAACAATGCACCAGCTCACACAGCACTGTCTGTGAGAGAGCTTTTAGCCAGTAAACAAATCACTGTATTGGAACACCCTCCCTACTCACCTGATATGGCCCCCACCAACTTTCTTTACCCAAAGATACAGGAGGTCTCAAAAGGAAGACATTTTGATGACATTCAGTACATTAAGGGTAATCCAATGATGTTTCTGATGGCCATTCCAGAAAATGTTTCAAAATTGCTTTCAAGTGTGGACTAGGCACTGGCATCAGTGCATAGCTACCCAAGGAGAGTATCTCAAAAGTGACTGTAGTGATAGTCAACAATGAGGTCTGTCGCACTTTTTCTAGGATGAGTTCACTAACTTCATTGTATGACCTCATATGTAACTTATTATGTTCCAGAACAAAGCTCAAAATTATTTACAGGAATAGAAAATATCTAGCACCTTAACAAGGTAAATTTCACAGTGTTTCGCATATAATCCAAACTATCAGATATGCAAAAAAATCAGAAAAATATGATATATACTGAGGAGAAAAGTCAATTAATCCACTTTTACCTCCAAGAATATTCTTATGAAAGCCACCAATATCTTCCACATTGCCAAAACCAATGACTAATTCTCAGTCTACAGCATAAGCAACATATTACTAGCAATGCGATCTAACTCCTCCTCCTCCATGATACCCTTTATTCACTTGGGTTCAAACATCATATTTCTCTCTCTCTGATAGTTCATTCTCAGTCTCCTCTTTTTTTTTATTTCTTCTGTCTCTGAAACTACTTGTTACCTGGGACACTTCAAATCTCAATAGCTGGACCTCTTTTCATTGTTATGTATTCACTCTTTTGATGAGTGAATCAATTTACTCATTTGTAAATTTGGAATGATAGTACCTACCTGACAAGTCTGTTTTAAGTGTCAACAGAAATGATACATGCTTATTAAAGTGTTACAGGAGTGTTAGCTGTAGTTATAGCTCTCTGATCTCTTGCACACTGCCATCCACACAGAAGCAAGTACTTTAGAAAGTATAGTATCTGCTCATACAGCTTCCTGCATTTAAAGAAATAAAATTATTAGCTTAGTACCTAAAATTCAATATCTTAAAAAACTTAAGTGCTTCTTATTTGTGTCCTAGCCTTATGCACCTCTTTGAAGAAATGAACCATATTTTGTTGAGGACAATGCTATCATATTCATCTATACAAACCCAGTCAATATGCATTGATTTGTGCTCTAATATTTATGAAACAATGGCTCAGTTCAAAAGCAATCCTCTGTATTTGGGTTTATTTTATGCCACAAATGAACAGCTAATAGAGCTCTAGTTAATGATGGCTACATCAGAGAGAACACTAATGCAACGGCCTGACTGACTACAAAAAGCCTTAGAAGAAACATAACTCGCGTTAAATTCTTCTAGCAATTAATCCCCCCACCCAACAGCTTTCTGGAACCCACTATGTGTGGACTGACAAACTGGGTAATATTAGGAGACGCAAAATAATTCGTTGATAAGCTTTCTGCACTTGACTTTATAATCAAACTCAGGATTTAACCCACTGGTTTACCCTCATAAAGCACCATATATCTTATGTGGGTTTTTAAAAATAATTATTAAAGACAAATCTTTTAGAAAAAAGGCACCAAGAATTGGATGCTGTGGTGTTTAAAAAATGTTCAGAAATCTTTGATATCTTTCAAGGAGTGCGATCTATATCACCTCCTCTTGAACAGGGGCCATGCTTGTCACTGCTTTGATCACTGGATTAGAACAGAAATGACATTCTGTGCTTTCTGAGGCTAAGTCACCAACAGCCATGCAGCTCCAGATGGCTCTCTTAGAACTGTCTCTCCTGATGCTCCCTCTTGGAATGCTCTCCAAAGCACAATCCACTTGGAGAGGCCACATGTATGTGCTCCTGTCAACAGCTCCAGCTGAGCCCAGCCTTTGCATTATCCTGGTCCATGTATCAGACACCGAAATCATAAAGTTTCCAAACAATTCCAGCCCCCACTTATCTGAGCCATTTGAGTCTTCCAAGGTATTTAAAAGATAAACCATTCCAACATACCGTGTCTGAATTCTTAAACCATGACTGTTATTGGACTCTGCTACCTTTTGGGATGTTTTGTTTTGCAGAAATAAATAACTAGGAATGGTGGTTCATAAATGCCACTAATGGTAACTATTAAAATCTCTAACATTTAGATAACCAAATGAGATAAATACATGTTTTCATGCTAGAAGCAATAGCAGTCAACTACACAGAAAAGAAGGTTTATGAAAATAGAAGGTTAAACTTTGTACCCAGAAAAGTTTTCGATGAGATGTTAGGACAACTCATTTTTTCCCCACCGTAGGCTCACATAGTGTTTCAACTACATTTGCTAATTTACCTGTCAAGTCAGAAAGGCAAAAAAATAAACTAAAAAAGTTAAATCATCAGTTTTTGATTGTCTTGTCTCAGTCAGTCTCATTCTCTAGATATGAGAGAGAAGAATTGGAAAGTAAGGTGAATAGCCTTTCCTCTGTAACCTGTAATGTCAACACTAGTGTTACAAAATTACTCAGAAATAATATCATGGGCTTTTCTCAATGTTGTAGAGAAGATGCAAATCTACATTTCAAAATTTCACATCATAAACATGTTAAAGATCAAATATCACAAAAATGTAATGAAACAATATTCCTAAGTGACAAAATCTTAGTATTTTTTAATATATAAAACACCTTTTCATTGTTTAAGACTTACCTTTAACCTGTTTAACTCAACATTTTTTTCTAAAACATTTTCTTTGCTAATTATCTTTCAGAAAAACAGAAGACATTTCCTTTTGCACTCAAGGTTGTAATTCTACATAGCTTTGACTTTTGTTAATACCCCATAAAGAACAATGTATACTCATACTTTTGCCAAATTTCAAAATACTACCATTCTATGAGATAAATAACTAGATGCTAAGTGAAATGTGAAACCCAAATCTCTTAGTAATGTGTTCCTCTGATAAAATAATTAAAGTGTGCCAAATATATCTCTACAAAGAAAGGAAGGACATTCTTTCTGGTGTCTACTCTAGGAATAACTTCCCTGGGGAGAGTTTCAAAAGGATTTGAGCATTTTAAGTGTCCTGAACTAAATTAGTTAATTAAAAAGATGGGTGAGCAAAGTCCACTGAGGTTAAAGGGAGAAGAATAGTCAGCAATCATTTATCACAATGCCCTGTACAAGTATTTCAAGATACCTGATTAACAGTGGCAATTCTCATTTAGATTCGTTATCTGCTAGAACAGAGTTGTTATTGATCCAACAGTTGACCTCACTGCAGGCTTAGGGTGTGACAATAATAATCTCTCCATACACTGTGCCAGCAGTCATTGACAGGTTGAGTAATGATTAGATAAAAAAAAAAGTTGATTAAATAGCTAATTCCTAAGAACTCTCATTCCATTTCTATTAATGTTTCAGACTTCCACATGTTTCATATCTTATCTTTTTAGCTTTCCTTCTTTATTTCTTCTTTTCCTCTTTTAAAATAATTTATTATTTTTTTTTAAAGCAAGTTTTAGTAGAGTTAAAATTGTTCAGGAGAAAATACTTTTCCTCTGCTCTCCTAGATTCAGTGACTGGGGACACGCAAATTTAACTGACAAAAGAATCATTAATAAGAAAAAAAGAATACAAATGCATTAATATTTTTCATACACAGGAGTTCACAGAAAAGTGAAACTCAAGCAGTTAGACTCGGGGGTTTATATATCATTTTAACAAAGAGAAGAGGGTTAGGCCTTAAGGAATGATAAATTGTAGCAAAGTAATTGGGAAATATATGGGGAAAACTAATGAAAGAGAAGGGTTATTTTAGTAAGGTTTGTTTGTTTAGATTCATCTTAGTGCACATTGGGGCAAGAATTGTTACTCTCTTCTTCCTGTACAGGGGAGGGAGACACCTTCCCAAAGAGAAATTGATACCATGCTTTTAGACAGATCTAAGAAAGCAAAAACCTCTTCTGTATCTGTTGGTTCTCAATTGCCTTCAGCTTAAAATAATCCTTATACCAAAGTCACACCTTTGGGGGTGACATATCCTAGACCCCATCAAGATTCTTACCTTCGGGGGAAGCCGGGATGGCTCAGTGGGTTAAGCGCTCACTTTGCAGCGCCAGGGACCGAGGAACGAATCCCGGCACCGGCCAGTGTGGACCCATATGCTGAACTGGGGAGTGCCCCCAGTTCAGTTCTCTCCCTGTCTCTGTATCTCTCTCTCTCTCTCTCTCTCTCTCTCTCTCTCTCTCTCTCTCTCTCTCTCTCTCTCTCTCTCTCCGTCAAAAACAATTTAAAAAAAATAAAAAATAATAAAAAGATTCTTACCTTCATTTCATCATATCTTAATGATAGTGACTAAGAATGTCTTATACATGTACTATATAAAATGACAACTTAACACAAGTGGGGGAAATGACCAAACAGGTATAAAGGCTAATTTTCATGAATCATAAAAAGTAGGCATGAAATCAACGCTTTCAGAAATTTTTATACTAAAAATACCGGTACTTGAAATGGTTGAGAGCAATAGGCTTGAGCTACAACAACACATTGCTGAAACATCTGAAGAAGTGAGAAATGCAAGCAATTTCCGGATAACTTGTCTACACAAAATTCAGCCATCCATATGTTTGCTTTCCCTAGACCAAATATCTAAATGATTAATAAAATTTCTTTCATTTATGTTTCTATAAGTGAACATCTCTTACGTACTCTTATTTTAAAAATGAAACACATTCCCTGGGGTGGGACTCTAATTTATCTTCTCTATCCAACTCTTTTTCTTGTTTCAATGCATGTAAATACTTTTTTTTAAAGAACAAAAGAAAAAATAGTAAATTGTTTGAGTCTTCTTATTTTAAAGTAACTGTAGAACAGTAGCTGGGTGGTTTGAGTTTTCTTTGCAGCATCTAGCACACCAGGTGCAGTCAATAAACATTAAGCCGTCAGATAAATCAGAATTCCAAACTGCGGTCTACATTGAAGAATACATTATAGTCAGCTGCTTTTGCAACAGGGTGAATTTGAGGAAAAGATTCAATTGATTGGCTTTTTTTCAAACCTTAATGTACATACAAACCTCCTGGGGAAGTTGTTAAAATGCAGGTTCTGATTCAGTTGGTATGGGGTAAGGCTCAAGACATGGCATTTTTATAAAAGTCCCACGTTACACTGATGTTGCTGATCCATAGGTGAATAATAGGCAGATTGATTATTGGTAAGGAAAAAAGACCAAATCTGCCCCTTCACCAAACCTAAAAAATATTTAGTGTAAAAAATAGTTTAAATACACTTATTAAAATATTTTTAATAAAAAATCATAGTTTTTTAAATCTAAAAATTTTGAAGAGATCTAAACCATTAAACAATTTAAAAAATAATGCTTAAGGTAAGATCCAAGATGGCAAAGTAGATATACATTGTGCCTGCTGTATTCCTTGAATACACTAAAATTACAACTAAATTATAGCACAACCAACCTGAAAAACACTCTGAAGTCTAGCTGCATAGAAGGTTCATAACTAAGGATATAAAGAAGACGCCACATCAAGAATGGTGGAATGGGCAGAATGAAAAACGTACTTACCCCAAACCACTATGTGGCAATTGAGAATCAGGAGGAATGTCTTGGTCATGAAGGCTCCCCATGAAGAACAAGAGATCCCAGCCCCACACCAGAATCCCCAGCCTGGAGTGTTGGTGTCAGAAAAAGAAGCCCCCACAGCATTGGGCTATGAAATACCAGTGGGGACTCCAAATTCTAGGTGAGACAGAATGCTGCACAAAAACAAGACATCCTCTTAAAGTGTCAACACAGACTCAGTAACTTGTGGGCACTCACCTTGGGCTCCAGTAGAGGGAGGGTGACTTAGGGGCATTGGAGGCATATGAGGGGCAGACTGAGATACGTGGCTTTGCGGCAAGGGCTGAAGGACAATTTCCACTTTTCCTGAATTGGGTCCTCCTCCCATGCAACTGGCAGGCGCCATCTTTCCTGGTTGTGCCCTCTACCCACATGGCCAACTCTAAACCTGATTGGTTTGGTAAACTCTGCTCACCCAACCCTGCTGACTCTCAGATACCCTCCCTTACCCAATTTCACCAATGCCAGAGGCACTTTCTATGGTGAGCAGCCATCCCTGCCCTCATTGCAATCTTTCTTGGAAAACGATCAGAGTCCACTGGCCCCAGGTGGGTAACGACCAGCATCAGCATGCTATGAGACTATTGCTGCATAGCTCCAGGCACAGCATTGGCACCAAACAAGAATCTATAGGAGCACCCAACACAGATGTGTCACTCTTTCCCATGATGTACCTACTACCTAAGGCTACCCAGCAATATTGGGAGGTATAGCATATCAACCTAATACATAGAAACAAACACAGATAGGCAGTCAAAATGAGGAAACAAAGAAATACATCCCAAATGAAAGAAAAGCACAAAGCTCCAGAAAAATAATAAAATAAAATGGAGGCAAACAGCCTATTAGATACAGAATACAAAACAATGGTTATAAGAATGCTCACGGGACTTAGTAAAAACTTCAAAAAAGAAATAGTAAGCATAAAGGACACAGAAACCATAAAAAAGAACCAATCAGAAATAAAAAATACAATAACTGAAATGAAGAATGCAATAGAAGAAATCATCAGCAGACTAGATGAAACAAAGCACTAGATCAATGATTTGTAAGACAAGGTAGCAGAAAATACCCAGTCAGAACAGCAAAAAGAAAAAGAATCCGAAAAAGAAATAATGAGGGTAGTTTAAGAGACCTCTGGTACATCATGTGCAACAACATTCACATCATAGGGGTACCAGAAGGAGAAGAGAGAGAGAAGAAGATATTAAGAATCTATTTGAAGAAATAATAAGGAAAAACTTCCCTAATCTGATAAAGGAAATAGACATACAAGCCCAGGAAAAACAGAGAGTTCCAAACAAGATGAACCAAACAGTCCCACACCAAGACATATTAGAATTAAAATGATAAAGGTTAAAGACAAAGAGAGAATCCTAAAAGGAGCAAGAGAAAGGCAGTTCATAACTTATAAGAAAGCTCCAATAGACTGTCAGCTGATTTCTCTAAAGAAACTTTGCAGGCTATAAAGGATTGGCAGAAAATAGTCAACATGAAGAAAAGCAAGAACCTACATCCAAGATTGCTCTACCCAGCAAGGCTATCATCCAAAATCAAAGGGCAAATAAAGAGCTGCCCTGACATAAAAATGCTAAAGGAGTTCGCTCAACAAATCACTGTTACAAGGAATATTAGAAAGACTTCTTTAAAACAGAGGGGTGGTGGAGGGAAGAAGCAAAATTATGCATAATAAAATGGCAATAGCTACATATCTATCAACAAGTACCTTCAATTTAAATGAATTAAAAGCTCCAATCAAAAGACATGAGGATATTGTAGAAAAGATTTGGATAGTTTCCAGATAGGAGGTGGTTGGGATGAAAAAAGTGAAAGGGATTAAGTATAAATTAGTTATTACAAAGTAGTTATGGGGGTGGAGGGTATAACATAAGGAATATAGTGAATCAATATTATAATAACTAGGTATGGTGTTATAACTACCAATTGGTAGTTATAAAATAAAAAGGGGGATATAAAATAAAGCATAGGGAATGATATAGTAATAACTATGCATAGTGCCAGGTGGGTATTAAACTATTCAGGGGGATAACTTCTTAAATTATGTTAATGTTTAACCACTCTGCTGTATACCTAAAGTTAATATAAAATAATACTGAGTGTTAAAGAAAAAGAGAAAGTACATATATACAATGGAATATCACTCAGTCATAAAAAAGAATAAATTCTTGCCATCTGTAACAACCTGGTTGGATCTAGCGGGTATCATGCTGAGTATATTAAGTCAGACAGGGCAAGACAAATGTGATATGATTCCACTTACATGTGAAATGTAAAGACCAAAATAAACATACAAACAAAACAGAAACAGACTCATAGATGCAGAATATTTTGATGGTTTCCAGATGGAAGTGGGTTGGAGGGGTGGCTGAAAAGGGGAAAGATTAAGAAGTACAACTTCATAGTTACAAAATAGTCACAGCAATGTAAACTACAGCATGGGGCATAGTCAAAATATTGTAACAGCTATGTATGGTGTCAAATGAGTACCAGATTTATTGGGGTGATGAGTTTGTAAATTATATAAATGTCTCATTACTAAGTTGTGCCTGAAAATAATATAATATTTTATTTCACATGTAATTGAAAACTTAGGAAATTGTAAAAAATAAATAAATAAAACTAACCAAAAGGGCAAAGAAACAAAGACCTTTAAAGAACTCTCGGGGATGCCAGGAAAGCTCAGCAGGTTGAGCACTTGCTTTGCAGCCCCGGGGTCAGTGGATTGAATCATAGCCCTGGCCCGTGTAGATTCATATGCTGAACTGGGGTGTGCCCCCATTTCAGTTTTTGTCAGGTCCCATGTGGGAGGCTCCCGAACCAGTTTCTGTCCTGTGCAGCCCCACACCCACCTGTGGAGTGAGACTGTATCAAAAACTAAGGACCTACA